>PVIW01005444.1:0-106751 GCA_004026585.1 Noctilio leporinus
GCTCTCGGTATAATTCAGGTGCTTGAGATTGGCAGCAATCCCTTTCCTGATGCTGCCTCTTTTTCTTGGTCAGGACTTTACAGTCTATAGTCTATATTCTAGCCGGTCTTGGCGCGTGGCAGGGCCTCTGATTGTCACAGTAGGGTTGATTCTGAGTGTCCGCCCCCAGGTAGGCTGGGCCTTCCGCAGCCTGGCTGGGCTTTAGGGCTGCCGATGTTCTGGAGCCTGGCAGAGTTTCCTGCTCAGGACAACCCCCAGCACTTCCGCAAGGCAGCCCACAACTTTGCCGGTCCCTGTGACGACTGGCCCCACCCCTGCAGTTCCGGGAGGAGGCCGGGCCTGTCAGTCAACACTGTCCGGGGTACGCCTACACTGTCCCGCCCTTCCGGGACGAGCACCCCGCCTCCAAGCCAATCAGCTCTCCGCAGAGTCTTTTACGCGGCCTCTGTGATGAGCCCCTCCCAGGCGTGGGCGGCACAGCCTTTGTCTCCGGCAATGGCGGGTCTCCCGCCACAAGTTCCCGGCTTGCCGGCTCTCCGGCTGGCCTTTCAGATTTTCCCGCGGAGCCTGGGGGCCTGTGTGGTTGCGCCGGGCTGGGCCTCCCCCCTTGCAGGGGCTTCTAGCTGCTGTTTCCCCAGCGGCCCAGCAGCTCCGTTTTTCGGCCCTCTTGCCGCCCCGGCCGGTGCACTTCCCGCTCCCCCGCTCCGGCTTCCCGCAGGACTCTTCTCCTCCGCCTCTAGCCGCGCGCGCCGCAAAACCTCCTCTCCCTGTTGCCGGGGTGAGTCTCTCACACAGTCCCTCCCCTGCAAGAGTTCAATTCCGAGTTCCCTACGGCGTTCGCCCTCGCCGCCCGCACTTCACTGCTGAGACTTCCAGTCGCCAGGGAGCCTGAAACTGGCCCCGGTAAAACGCGCCCCTCTGGGCAGAGCCGCCCCTGCCCAGAGCCGACCTCGGCCCGCCGGCCGGTCGGTCGGGAACGCCTCACCTACTGTCCTGCTGGCCTCCTCTGCCTCTGGGCTCTGCTCCCCTGTGTCCAGATGCTGCCCGTTCCAATCCCTAGGGTCCTGAAGCCGTCTCACGCTCCTTATCCTGTCCTCTAGCTGCTTTGGTACTCGAGAACACCGTCAGCACTGCTCTCTACTCTGTCGCCATCTTCCCTCCTCCAAACATTCTTAAACAACCAATGATCATAAGTAGTAGCAAAGGCACATCCATACAGATTATCAACAATCACACATCTTATTTTTCTAATTTGTATCCTTTCAGTTATGTTAATAGAGGAAAAACGAAAGCCATTTAACCATCAATGTCAGGTTTTTATCGCTAAAGAGGTCAGCTCATGATATTTCAAAGTGGCTGAAAAACCACATTTTTCATTAAACTTGTCAATCAATGAATGATCTCTACAATGATTCCCGTAGGTACCAAATTTTTTCTTTTATTTGAAGCTGAATATTTCCATTTGACTTTACTCTCCTTCTCTTTCTTCAGTCCTGTTCCTACTTAACTTTTACTGACTTCGTTGTCTGGCTTCTTGATGCCTTTCTATTCTAAGCATGGCAGAAGCAGCTTATAAATTTCACCAGCAAACTCCTAAACTAGTTTCTACATATTGCCATGGCATTCTCTGCTGACCTCTATCACTGAATCTAGTGCATGTACTTATATAAAGGTACTTGTCTGCTTACGTGTCTATTTCCTTTTGCATTTTTAGACCTTGAGGGCAGAACTATTTTCACCTCAGAATATCTACCACTTAGCAATACTCAGTAGTTAGTAGATACATATACATGTCTGAAGCATGAAAAAATTTATAAATTGTGTTAAAACATGCTAGAATGTTTTATGAATATATTAAATGTATGGTATAATTGATACATATCTTACTAACTTTTAAAACTGAACTTGCCCTAAGCCCATCTGTATTCTCATTCTTTCTCTCTCTCCCTTTCTCAATTCTGTGCTCAGGTATGTCAGAAAAATAGGTTAAGTTTTATCCAATGCTTACAGAGATTCATGCACAGATACCATATGATACATAACAAATGCTACCTAATCAAATAAAAATTGAGGCAACTCTCAGATCCATCATACAAGAAAGCTAAGTAAGTTGTTTTCAATGCAACATTCAGTTAAGTGTCACTATGAATTAAACACAAAAATTGTGATATTTACTCTTAATGAGACTGACTGCAGAAATGACTTTTACCAAATAATATTAACTGAGAAAATGTTATTTGATTTCTACCAAACAATTATTACCTTATTTTAAGGAGGAAATAAACATTTAAGAAACTTTTTTTTTCCTAAACATCAATGTATGCTTGCCTTTCACCTGCCTCTAGCTACGGACCTGGCTGGAGATCTGGCTTACAATCTGGTTATGTGCTCTGGTTGGGAATTGAAGCAGCAACCTTTGGTTCACAGGCTGGCACCTAATCCATTCTGCCAGCAGCCAGAACTAAGAAACTTTTATGTTAAACAATGCATCAGATGAGATTCTAAAAAACATTCTTATATGGAGTTGGACATGAACATCCAGGACTCATATATTTAATGGAATAACTAAAAATCTTTAAAATATTAATAGTACCCTGGCTGGTGGCACAGTGGATAAGGTGCTAGCCTGCAAACCCAAAGGTCACTGGTTCAGTTCCCAACCAGGGCACATAACCAGGTTGCAAGCCAGGTCTCCAGCCCGGTCCGTAGCTGGAGGCAGGTGAAAGGTAACCATACATTGATGTTTCTCTCCCTCACTGCCTCTCTCCCTTCCCCTTTCTGAAAATAAATAAAATCTTTAAAAAAACAAAACAAAACAACAAAAACAAAAAGAGCCAAACTGATATCATTCTGAGGAAATCCATTCTTTAGCTTAACAATTTTCTATAAGAGAGAACACATTTAAATGCCTGGCAATTTTATGCAAACATAGTTTAATTAAAAACTACAAAAATATGTCATTATTTTACTTCTTTTAACTTACTCTTCTTCTATTAGTGGGAAATAAAATTAAAATTCCAGATAGCTAACAAGCTTAAAAATACCTAAAACATGAGTAAACAATCAGCTTGCTTCTCAGTCTTGAAGAATTTCTTAATTTGATTTTTTAAAATATTAATTTCTTATATACCACTTGAAAAAAATTACTTTCCTTGAAACTACAACTAGTGATTGCAGCTAATGAACCACTGCTAAAAATATTACATACAGGCAATGTTCCATATATATTTGATATTCTCTTTCAGAAAAATGTGACAGCCTTGTGCTATGCTAGATTACTGTGCTAGCTGCTACTAGTTCCTGAAGATATAAAGGTGACTGAGATACAAATGACCTCTATTTTCACTGAGTTTTAATTTTATCAAGGGAACCACACATTTAAGAGTTTTTGAAGTGTAATGTTGTTCTGTGTCATGAAAGGTAAGTATACAGTACTATAAAAATGTATAATAGGAAAACTAGCATAGCTTGAGGCTTTAGGAAAGGCCTCCCAAAGGGTGTGAGACTTGCAGATAAAGGGTTTGGTCAAGTAAGGGAGAAAGTGTTTAGATGGGATGATTCCAAGAGTGAGAACAGCAACATGTACAGAGTTCAGAGTGCAAAATGTCAATAACTAACAGAAGACTTGCTTGGGCCCAGCCAAGCCATCAATAGGGAAAGCCACCTGGGACCATTGTGTGAGGCTACCAGGTCAGCTGGAGGGTACTGTAACCATTAAAGCCAATAAACAGAATGGGAACATGGTTAGGAAACAGAAAAAAAAAAAAAAAAATTATATATATATATATATATATATATATACACGCATATTTAAAGTCATGTTAGCTTATGTGGAAACATTAAATTTCATAAAAAATCAGATATTAGAGCCATCTGGAAATTTCTGATTTTAAAGTTAGAGAAATGTAAGATTTACATAAGATGCTGAGAAAGAAGAAATTAAAAAATGTGCTATATTGAAATTAAATATTAGCAGCCCTTTATTTCAAGGACAAAGGTAAGAATAAAACTTCAAAGGATTTCTGAGTTCTTTTTCTAAGAATAACCTGAAATTTATATTTGTTACCTCAAACAGGGTCAATTTACAGACATTATGGAAAGAGAAGCTAGAAATGTGTTTATTGATTGTGTTAACTATTGAAAGTTCCATGAGAACACTTCCCAAAAGAGAATATGTGTTTGGCCTATATACAGGTTGAATGTACACAGGTAAATATATACAGCAAATGTTATACTAATATAAATACTTCACAAAGTTTATGAAGCTATGGAGATATGGCAATGTCTTAGCTGCCCACCATCTAGCTGTACCCTCAGGGAAAGTACTGACCAAGACTCAGACAATAGTTCTCCTTATAACCGTTTATCAGTCCTTTCTTACGTGAATATTATCGATATTAAATTCACTTAGGGCCATTAAGTATGTCACCTGCAAACAGTTTTGACTTACTTTCATGTTTATCTGTAGACTCTGTTATATGCTACAGGCTAGAACTGGCTTCAGCAAAGGAGGAGAATCTCCAGAAAGGAAGCCAATTTAGTTACTTCAAACTACCGACACGCTTACTCTTAAGTACAGGTTTCTGAGTTTAAATTATATCAAGGTAGTCATATAGTGAATCCTTTTTCACAACTTGCAAACTAAAGCAATAGAGTGTTAGTATTTCTAGAATTTTCAGAGGCAGTAGCTTCAAGAATTAATTAGATAGGACTGACTTCATATATTCAGAAGTCTTTTTTTTTTTTTTTTTTAAGTTTGGTTCTGTTTGGAAAACTGTTCTAGTTTCCAAGTATATAAGGTAGCCCTTTTCAATATTTTCTTAGGCTATCTACAAACAGAACCAATTTCATAAACTCTGCTTTTGTAAATAAAATGTTTAAAAATTTCTCACTAACCCCCAGTTCTCCTTACTTTACATAGAGACATAGTTATTTGCACTGGTTTGTAATTCCACTTTTTTTTTTTTTTTTTTAATAAGAACATAATTGAATAAAATGATTGCATAGCAAAGGCCTTACTGGAATGGCCCTATTTGTGAATGATGCTCATTGGGTCAGAGAAAACCAGTTCTTTTAAGGAAGTCAGGTTAATTTTACATTTGAATCCGAGGCCGGCAAATTCCCTCAAGAAATTCAGTCTGGGACTCGGCTGGCATGGTGCAGTGCAGTCTCATGCTCAGGAAGGACACTTCCTGGAATGTTAGGGGTATTAACAAATTTTGATTATCCTAAGAGGAAAGCCCCCAAAGGTATAGTTATGCAGGTAAAATTTAGTGTGTGTTTACTGGGTTTGGCTTTCTTACCTCAAGCTAACAAAAATCAAGTTTTTAAAGTCCAATCTGAGACTCCTTACAAAAATGTCCAGAAAGAAATAACTTAATTTGAAGCACTAAGGCTTTTACTGTAGAAAAGAAAGTCAGCTTCCCATAAGCATTTATCGATCTTTCTGTCTCTAGCCTAAAAGTTGGCAAAATCTCTTAAAACTCAAAAGTTCAAATGGTCATTGTTAACCAAATAGAAAATTGTATTAGTTTTCTGTATTTTATCAATCAAGAAACTTCAGACAATAATGACTTTGAATATTTATTTTTTAAATATTTTTTTGCCTATCATAATGTCCTGGGCCAGTCTTTCACATTTATAATAAAGTACATTGGTATCCAATTTCCTCAAAGAAAACTAATACTATTAGTGTAATATGACATCTCATGACAATTATATCTTCCTTATGTTTAATGTGCAAACACTATAATAAAATAGTCAGAATAACTCAACTCAGAATGATTCTAAGTTTTAAAACTAGTTCATTTCACTTGTCAATGATATTAAATACCAGCTATTAGACTACCTTTGCATCATGTATTATTAGTCTTAGTGTAATTTAATGTTTGTAGTATACACATTGATAGCATATTAAAGATAGAGTTGTAATTTTATATTTAAATCTAAATAGCCAAATCAAAATATTCTACATAATTTATGTATACATAGCATTAGTTACCACTTTAAACATAAATTGGACTTTGTGATTAGTTCATACTTACCCATGAAATTGAGATAGCCTTCCCCTCCAAGTGCATGGGTAATAAGTCGAATCATTTTATGAAGCTGTATTCCACGATCAATAACTGGAGTAAAAGGGGTCAGAACACTCATGTTGGTATACATTTCAGCATCCATCAACCAAAATGCCAGTGTCTTATCACCAACGAGTGCCTAAAGAAGTAAAAGTCACTGAGTTGAATGCCAGGAATAGGAATGAAGCAGCTATGCTTTACGTCAGAATAGCACAGGATGAAAAACAGTGTAGGAGGATGTATGAATTAGTACAAATTACTGTATACTCTAGTAATTACTTTCTATGCTGAAGGTGAGCTGTTAAAACATGTTAGAGATCATGTGTTTCAGAACTGATTTTTATTTTTAAAGGAGCTAGGTGAAAAACTCACAAAAACTACCTATTATAACTGGGCAGATGCTTCGGATTCTCTGAATTTGGAATATTTAATGTTGAGAATACAAATAGGTTTTGAAATAGTTTGCATACCATGAATTTATTATTTTTTTAAGTGTAAGTTTCTAAAAATATTTTATACGTATATATATGTATGTATTGGATTGGCCAACAAGTTTTTCTTCTTTTTTTCCTGTAAGATGGCTCTACTAGTGTTTAGTTCTTTTTAAATTTCATTCAGAACAATTTTGTCAGATTGGACTGTGACAGCTATAATATCAGCATGCATTAAAAAAAAATCAAAATTTGGTGAATTTTTGTGCAGCCATTTTAATTCTAAAGATGGAAGAAGACATGCAACATTTTCAACATATTATGCTTTATTATTTCATGAAAGATAAAAGCCCTGGCTCATGTGGTTTAGTGAAATGAGTGCCAGCCTGTGAACCAAAGGGTCACTGGCTTGATTCCCAATTGGGGCACATGTCTGGGTTGCAGGCCAGCTATCCAGTTGGGGGACATGAGAGAGGCAAACATACATTGATATTTCACCCCCTCTCTTTCTCCTTCCCATTTGCTGTAAAACTAAAGTCTTAAAAAAAAAAAAAAAAAAAAGATAAAAACACAACTGAAATACAAAAGAAAAATGATTTGTTCAGTGTATGGAGAAGGTGCTTTGACTAACTGAATGTGTCAAATGTGGTTTGCAAAGTTTCTTGGTATTACTGACATTTTGGCCAAATAATGCTTTCCTGTGGGGCTGTCTAACATATTGGAAGAGGTTTAGCAACATAATTTGCCTCTATCCAGTAGAAGCCAATAGCAGGAGATAATTGATATACTCAAAATATCCAAATCAAAATAAAATAATTTATTGGTTAAAATGAAAAATGTGTCTTTTAATGGACTTACTTCATTTGATTAAATGGTAATTGTCATCTGTATTACTTGAGTTCATTTTTTTTTTTTTTTTTTTTTGCTTTATCATAACAATGTCCTAACAATCTTCTCTAACTTCTAGGTAAATATTTTAAATCCAAACCTACAAAAAAAATGTGTACTGTTATGACGTGAATTGTCCCCAACCTTCCCCCAAAAATTCATGGTGAAGTCCCAACCACCAATCTGAATGTATTTGGAGATAGGGCAAAGAGATAATAAATGTTAAATGAGGTCATAAGGATGGGGTCCTAATTCAGTGAGTGATGTCCTTATAGGAATAGGAAAAATACACTAGAATGAATGTGCACGGAAAAAGACCAAGTGAAGCCATAGAGAGAAAATGACATTTGTGAACTCAAGAGAAACTAATTGTCCTTCCCACTTGTTTTGAATTAATTATATTTTTCTGTATAACTGTGTTTATTTCCTTAATCTTTGATTTTGTTATAAAATTATCCTGATAAATTCTGTTAGATTTTTACTATGATGTATATGTTTATATATTATTCAGTTTATAAATACACTGGATGGGGAAATAGTAGGAAAATAATACAGTGATTAATAAATAATAACAAATTCTTTTTTCACATACAACTATATATAAATCAACTTTTGACTCATAATGTGTATTTATAATTTTTAGTAAATTTGTAATTTGCTTTTAGAAAGAACTAGACAACTTGCATCTTGTTATACATGCCTGACAATCTGTAATACAAGAAAGAATTAACTGAATATTTAAAGTATGAAATAATTCTCGGTAAATCCATAATGTTTCAATACATTTTGGAGGAAAATTGTGAGAGTCATCTGCCTGTTCATCTTTAATTTATTTATTCCATTCATTTATTTATTCTTTCATTCATTCATATAAAATAAGTATATATTAGAACCTCAAAATGTACTACAACTGCTAGGAATTAGTAATAGAAAGATATAATTTGTGTATGTATTTTAGTTTTCATATTGTTAAGTATTTGGTTGGTGGTTCCACACAACCTTTACTTACTATTACTCATTTATTATTCTGCGATAGTTTGGTTCTGGTTTTTTCATATTTATGTGTTCTATTCTACAGCCAATTTAAGTTGAAAAGACAGCAGTTTAAAGAGGCAAAATTTAACATGTCTAATTCATGAGTCAGCAAAATTTCTTTTGTAAAAGCCAAATAAAATAGTATATGTTTTAGGCTAAATGGGCCACTTCCTCTGTCTCAGCTACTCAAAAGTAGCCGTACACATAATGAACATGAATGAGCATGGCTGTGTTCCAAGTAACTTTACAAACATAGGAAGCAAGCAGAATCTGGCCCATGGGTCTTTGTAGCCAACCCCTGATCTCCTTACACTGTCTTAGTAATTAGAAAAGACGCCTGAAGAACCACTTGTCAATTTCTGCAGAAATAACAGAGAAGCTTATTTTTTTAAGCTTCAATTTTCTTAGTATATATTTGCTTAGTATATATTTTGTTTAGATAACTAGGTGAAGGATTTAGAGAGAACGTGGTATCTGAGCCAAGCACTGGGTCTTTCACAGGAGCCTCCCAGGTGAAGCAGGCTGTTGAGGGCAAAAAGATGCTGGTGGAACAAGGGAACCTATTTAGGAAGGAGTGAGAATTTTACATTACTGAAGAACAGATTGCTTGCAGAGGTGAGTAAAGAATGAAGGTGAAACTCTGGCTCATATCAAGTTATGCATGACTTTGAACGAAAAGCTTCACTCAAAAGATCTGGGTTGACAAAACAAGATTTGTTCTTTGGAAAATACCTCAGACTGCATTAGAGAAGATGGACTGAAGCTCCTGATTAATAGCAGGAGATTTTTAGTGACTGAGGGAAAAAAATGATGAAAGCTTGTCAAAAGGCATAAAAGAAAATCTCTGGAAGGAAACCAAAAATGGAAATTAAAATTAACCTAGATTAACACCAATATTCTTCTCATTAGAACAAAGAAAAACATGTAAGATAGCACTTGCAAGTGCCATTTACAATCTTTTGTTTTTTTAAAGATTTTATTTATTATTTCCAGAGGGAGGGGAAGGAAGAGAAGCAGAGAAGGAGACAGACATGTATGGTTGCCTTTCACCTGCCTCCAGCCACAGACCTGGATGGAGACCTGGCTTGCAACCTGGTTATGTGCCCTGGCTGGGAATCAAACCAGTGACGTGCAGGTTCATAGGCCAGTGCCTTATCCACTGTGCTCCCAGCCAGGGCTACAATCTTTTAATTAGAGTCTGGCAGGATGAAAATGACACTACATTTTGAATCTAGAATTTATAGTTCTACAAAATAATTTTAAAATGTTTTTTAAGCGTAAGTAGTTTTCATATATAAAGACAGAGAGATATAATAAGTTATATTAACTGTGTTAAACTATAGAAATTTATGTTTAAGTAGCTTTAAAATATAAACACACACACATACACAGAGAGGCTGAGAGAGACATACAGAGAGATGCATTTACACTAATATTCATTTACCTGATCATGGCTTTCTGCATAAGCAATGCACTTTTCAAGGTAGCGTCTGTTTGTGAGTGTGTACACTATATTGCCCATATTCCAATCTTCATCTTTAAATTCTTTAAGTAGCTGGATGCAAGAGAGAATATAATTTGCACAAAACATTATTATACTTACATTACATTCCAACCTTCCTATGATTGATCCATCATATCAATTCACATTATTTGACACAGAGATACATGGGTAAGCCTTACCCATAGAAACTTTTTTCCGAAATAACAGCTTTTAAGCAAACTGTCTAAATGACAGTGGTATAACATGTGTATGTGTGTGTGAGTGTGTGTGTGAATGTATTTTTATATTTGTGCAGATGGTTTGATCATTGCACTTCAGGATTTTTGCAACCTCCCCACCTCCATAATAACTGCTACCTCTTGATTAATAACCACAAAAATAATTATTGTCAATATAACTTTCTGTAGCTTTCACAAGGCAGAGATATACTTGATACATTTTTAGTTGGATTAAAACAATTAGCTTTTTAAAGTTATTTAATTTCCAAAATATACAAAGAACTAATACAACTCAATGCCAGGAAGACAAACAACCCAATTTAAAAGAGCAAAAAACCTGAATAGACACTTCTCCAAAGAGGACAAACAGGTGGCTAGTAAACACATGAAAAATGCTCAAAATCCCTAATCATCAGAGAAATGCAAATTAAAACCCCAATGAGATGTCACCTCACCTCACACCCATCAGAATGGCTACCATCAATAAATCAACAAACAATAATTGCTGGCAAGGATGTGGAGAAAAGAGAACCCTTGTGCACTGCTGGTGGGAATGCAGACTGGCGCAGCCACTATGGAAAACAGTATGTAATCTCCTTAAAAAATTAAAAATGAATCTGCTTTTGACCCAGTGATTCCACTGCTGGGAATATGCTCTAAGAATCCCAAAACAACAATTTGGATGAATATATGCACCCCTATGTTCAGAGCAGTGCTATTTACAATAGCCAAGATTTGGAAACAGCTTAAGTGCCTCTCAGTAGTTCAGTGTATTAAAAACAAACAAACAAACAAAAAAAAAAAAAAAAAACTGTGGTACATTTACACAATGGGGTACTATATAGCAATCAAAAAGAAGAAACTTATATTTTGCAGCAGCATGGCTAGATCTGGAGAATATTGTGCTTAAGTGAATTAAGCCACAGTGAAATACAAATACCACATGAACTCACTTCTATGTGGAATCTAATGAGCACAATAAACTAATGAAAAAAATGCTGAGAGAAGCTTAGATACATGAAACAGACTGAGAGCTTCTGGAAAGGATGATGGGGTGGGATGAGAGAAGGTGAAGAGACTAACCAAAGAACATTTATACCTAACTTATGGACATGGACAAAAATAGGGGGGCTGACTTAGGGGAGAGGTGGGGGGGGGCTCAGCAGAGGTGGGGAAAGTAAGAAAAAATGGGAACTGTAATAGTATAAACGATAAAAATAAAATAAATGCAAGAGTAAAGGCTAATTATTGTTAAATAATTATCTGAACAGAACACACATTTTTGTCTCCCCTTTGTCACACAGTCTTCGAGCTGCAGTCTGACCCTTGAACACCACTTCAGTGCAAACACCCTTGCCAAGATCTCAGATGACTGTTTCTTAAGTCAGCTACGCTCTCAGGTCAATGCCAGTTGTACCTGTTGACAAGCTTGACCCCTTCCCTCCCCACAAACTTTCCTGCTTAGTTCTCTACCTTGAAACTTTTGTTTTCTTTTCTCACTACTCTAGGCATCCTGCGAATCTCTTCCTCTGCCTGTCTTATAAAAAAGCTGGTGCTCCTCTGCATGATCCTTTACTTAGTGTGGGGGGAACTTCCAAATACAATGGATGTCTTCTGAAGAAATTGTGTGAGAATAAACGATTGATGCTTTGAGTTTCCAAGTGTGTAGATACCGGTATGCAGCGAGAGGAAACTAATGCAGATGTGGTACCAGAAACCGGGTTCCGGATGGCTTGCATCTGCCTTTGCTGACTTTTTTTCTCTATGAAATTCAGACTGCTTAGCCATCCCTTGTGATTGATTTGTGAATTGCTGGGCACCAGAGCACAGACTGTGTCAGGCACAATGATGGTCACCTATAGATATTCACATCCAAATATCCAAAATTTGGACACCAACATAATTACAGTGATCTTTCTAAAGAAGATATGACCTGTGGGCGTAAAAGAGAGACTTAAGGTGCTACCCTGCTGGCTTTGAAGATGAAAGAAGTGCCATCAGCCAAAAACATGGGTGGTTTTTAGAAGCTGGAAACGGCAGGAAAACTAGAGCCTCTAGAAAGAATGTAGTGTTGCCTGTGCCTTGCTTTTAGCCTTTTAAGACCCATTTCAGATTTGTGATCTACAGAGATGTAAGAACTAGATGATCATGAATTTGTATTGTTTTAAGTCACTAAGTTTGCAGTAATTAGATACAAATTAGCAACCATTTGAAACAAAAGTATAGACCTAAACAAATATGCACACTTAACTTTTGAAAAATTTGCAAAAACAATTCAATGGAAGGTAAATATTTTGTAAACAAATCATGCTGGAAGAATTGATCCATAGGCCAAAGGGGGGCAAAAAAAAATCCTTGATTAAGTCTTACATAGTGCAAAAAAAAAAAAAAAAGGAACTCAAAATGAATCAAAAACTTACATATAAAAGTAAAACTATAAAATGTTTAGTAGAAAACATAGTGAAGTCAAAGACTTCATGGACTGGACACCAAAAGAGAAATATCTAAAATGAAAAATTTTATAAGTTGGCCTTTATCAAATTTAAAATGACAGAGAATTTTTGCTCTGTGCAAGTCTACATGAAGAAGATGAGAAGCCAAGTGAAATATTTGTCAACCACATAGTCAACAAAAGAGCTAAATCTAGAATATGTAGAAAACTCTCAAAGTTTTATAGTAAACAAAAGATCCATTTGGATACTGGTCAAATAGGAATAGACATTTCACCAAATAGAAGGCAATTAAGCAAATGAAAAGATGTTCACCTTTATAAGCCATTAAAGAAACACAAATTAAAACCACAGCGAGATAGTGATACCAGTGTGGCCTGCCCAGTGCCACAGGTGTGAGCATGGGGCTCAGGATATGTCTGCGACAGTGCAGGTGAAGTCACTCTCAGGTAACCAAGCTAGTGTGGCTCACCCCTAGGCAAACATGCACAGGAAAAAGTCATTTCAATGAGTGTGAGGCTAGTGAAATGTTGGGCTAATGCCAAAAGCCCTCCTACCCACTTCTGCTTCCAGTGGACACAGACCCATGTGACCCTAAAGATCAACCTGGAAGCCGGGGGAGGTGCTGTCCTGTCAGTTTAGCCTGGGGAAAGGACGGGATTGGCTGGGAGTGAGGCAGGCTCTTCTGGAGCACCACAGAAGTTTGGGCTGGGAGATTTAAACCAATGGAAGGGAGAAACACATTCTCTCTCTTCCTCTTGGATCCACCTGGGGGATGTGCAGTCGGAGATCTGCAGCACTTTGCTGGAAGCCGTGTGGCAAATGATGGTGCCATCCCCACACATGGGACCCCAGGACAGAGCCTGACGCTGGACAGCAACCCACTTTGCCACCTTAGGCTCCAAAGTACAGATAAGGATGGAGTGGGATTTCTGGGCATTATTTTGGGTAATAGTCTTTTGAGGAACAGATAGGTTTTTTTTTATGTTTTGCAGAAGAGATGAACCTGGAGCCAGGGAATTGCCCATCCTCCCAAGTTGTGCAACCTTTTAATAAAGACCTCTTTTCTTTCACACCTCTGCCTACAGAATTTGCCTGTGGGTGGCTGCGGGCAGCCCAATCCCACTTTTGTTCAGCGACAGTACAACTACACACCTAGTAGAATGACTAATATAAAAAGTGACACCAAGTGCTATTGTGCAAAGATGTACAGAAATTGAATCTCTCCAACATTGCTGGTGAGAAGATGAAAGGGTACATCTGCTCTGGAAATAGTACAGTAGTTCCTTAAAAAATTAAACATCCAACTATTATATGATCCATTACTTGTACTTTTGAACATTTATCCTAAAATAATGAAAACATAGGCATTTATCCTAGAGTATGACTTATCCTAAAGTATAGAAGAACCTGTATAGTTTATAGTGCCTATTTTTTATAACAGTCAAAACCTAGAAACAATACAGATGTCTTTTATTTAATTTATTTTTTAAAAGATTTTATTTATTATTTCCAGAGAGAGAGAGAGAGAGGAAGGGAGAGAGGCAGAGAGGGAGGGAAACATCAATGTACGGTTGCCTTTCACCTGCCTCCAGCCATGGACTTGGCTGGAGACTGGGCTTGCAACCTGCTTATGTGCCCTGGATGGGGAATTGAACCAGTGACATTTGGGTTCGCAGGCTGGCACCTTATCCACTGTGCTACCAGCCAGGGCACAGATGTCTTTCAATGGGCACATAATTTTAAAAACTGTAGTGTACCCATACCATGGAATACTATCCAGCAGTAGAAAGCAATACACAACTGATACATACAACAACCTGCATAAATATCCAAAGAACTTTCCTGAGTAAAACATGACAATCCAGAAAGGTTACATGGTGTATGATCCTATTTATATAACATTCTTGAAATGACACAATTATAGAAATGGAGATCAGATTAGCAGTTGCCACACCTGCTGATTGAGGGCAAGGGGGATGTAGGTGTGGCTATAAAGGCAATGCAAGGGAACTTTTGGTGATGGAGTGTTTTGACTCTTGATTATGTCTATGTCAGTGTCCTGGTTGTGATACTGTATTATACCTTTGCAAAATGTTTCCACCGAGGGGAGGGGGATAGAGTTAAGACTCTATCAGATTTTACTGTATGATTTCTTATAGCTGCATATGAATCTACAATTTTATCAATATAAAATAATTAAAAATCTATATAATAAAAATACTAGGTACACAATAAATGTTTAGTGGAATGAATGAAACAAATTCAAACTAAATACTCATATAACTTGTCCATAAGCAGTTATTAGGTAATAAAAATAATCAAATAAAATTAAAGGAGATACAGAATATTTTGGATAGGCAAATATTTGTTCAATACATTATTACACTAATATGATAGTCCAAACTACTGATTCTTATATCATAAAGTAGAAAAGAGTATATAATTTGCTTTTGAACAACAAAAATATAAATAAAACTTAGCATTTAATTTAACTCATACTCTACAGATAGGTAAGAATAAATGCCACATACATTCTGGTTACAATCATCATTAGGATTAGTACTCTTGCATGCTTTATTGATGTATGAGAGAGATTACTAGTCATTTATACAATTATTTTATTAAATGTACAACTTATAAAAGTCAGGAAATATACCTGATTTTTACAAAAATATATTATTTTAACTCCAGTTTTATTAACTAAGGGCTTTATTTTTGTGAGGCAAAAAGATTTTTAAATAATAACATATAACAGAAGATGGTTCCTGTCTCAGAGTATGTACAATCTAAACAGATATCTTAATCATATTCTAAACATAGGACAATACACTTGCATTTGTATGATTTGCTGCCTGGCACAGTGCCTTCAGTATATAAGGTACCAAAATGTTTAGTAAATTAAAATTTTTTTAAATTTCTATCATTCTGAAAAGGAAAATAATCCCACTGTAAGCTATGATTGATTGGGGGAAAAATTCTAGGTTGATGTACACCTTGAAATATTCTTGAATTTTCATGAAGACTGGGGAATGGTGAAGGCTTTTCAGTGGGAGGTTAACAAAGTAAGATTCGGCAATTGCTGGGGAAAAAGTCTGTGTGAAAGAGTAGAAATTGTAAGTGATGGTGAGTGGATTAAGAACCTTAAACCAAAGTGAGAAACTTAAAGAAAACAGTGTGTATTAACATAACAAATATCAAACAACTTTCTCAGGTATTAAAGCAAGATGCTCATTTGTTGATTTCTAAGATTAATTGCCTCAATAAAACACTTGCTTTTTGAGTCAACAATGGTTGAAGAGTCATTATAAATGGAGAAGCAGAAATTTAATGTCACAGCTGTGCATTGCATGAATTATCAGGGGCCACAGGAAAGACAGTTAAGAAATGATTACAATAACTACTTCCTTCACAATAGGTTCTATGGTTTTTCCATGTGAAGTCAAGCACTTCTACAACTGTGATCTCATGGTATCAGTTCATGTCTATACTAAAGGGCTCATCAGAAAGCTATGATTATTTGACACATATCTGCCTCTCTAAGCATATTCAGCCTATGTTTACGAAGTTGGCCACTCAAAAATGTTCTATATCATATCTAAGTGTATATAACAAACTTAGTCCCATAGGCACACATTAAATGAAATAAGATGCAATCCAAACTGCTCGAACTATCATTAAGTTTAATACAATAACGTTATTCATTTCTAGTTACACATGCTAATTTTAAATGCTGAATAAAGGACTGGGTAAATCCAAATAGGCAGAGAAAAGACAATACTGTGAAGCAAATACTAGGAATTAAGGAACAACTTTTACATTAATTGGTCTTCTTCAGGCAGAAATGGGTGTGTCTGATGAAGTTTAACATGTTTTAAATATAGAGCACTGAAGTTTTGTACAATTGCATTGATTTTACACAGCTGACTTCATATTAATCATATTTACCCCCTTCCCTGAATAGTGCAAATATGAATACTTTATATTAGAACTTGTAGAAGTTTGAGAAGCACAAGAATTAACCCACTTGTGGGATAATTTGGTACTTCAATTGTGATATCTATAATAATGTCTGTAATTAATAATCATGACTAAGAAGTAAATTAAAACATAGTAAACCAACCTAATACATACTATACACACACACACACACACACAATATTTACAGGAACTCTTACCTGGATCCATTTATCTGGAATTGCCATGGCTAATCGATAATCAAAGCCACACCCTCCCTGAGAAATCGGAGAACACAGAGCTGGCATTCCTGAAACATCCTAAAACAAAGGACATCAGCACCATCAGTTCATACTGCTCAAATTTTTACTAAATACCCTTCCTGACATTAACGGTAAGACCTGTAAGTGAAAACAACATATAAGGGCATAAGCATGTATGTTTGCAGTGTTTTGGTAGCATACTTATAAAAGCAGATAAAACTGTGACAGGGTATCTCACTTCCCAATAAAATTTCGTGTCAGGCTCTTCACTGCAGAACAAGTGTGATCTCATGAAGCTGTATCTTTCTTTCCTTGTAATCACACATAGGAAACAGAATAGTACAACTATTATTGCTAAAACATGATTTCCTAGACTGATTTTTGACCTCCTCTGAACTTTTTTTGTTAGTTACTGCTTTCATGAAACATGAAAATACATGTAGCATATATCTGTTATACTTGTTTTCAGGCGTAGAGTGTATTTTTTGAGCACTTAGCTCACTTAGCTCATTTCTGATGAAATGGAAAGTAGAGTTAGTGCATTAAGAGTGAAGCAAAAAGATGGCTTTCAGTATAAGGGCTTTTGAGGTTATCTAGTGGATCCTCTTCATTCAGATAATACAGAAATTGAGGCTTATTGAGGTGAAGGGATCTCTAAAGATAGATGCTTCTCAATGTCAGAGCCAGGACTCTGTTCCATGAATGAATGAAGCTGCTGTAAGAATTTAAAGATATATAAAGCATACTATGTGACCCTCAGGGATTTGTAACCTACAACCTAAATATCAATACACTCACATTACCATGACATGACAATATGATGCAATTGTGATAATTGCTATCTTAAGTACACAGAAAGTACAATGGAGAGATCTACATCTTTCTATTATGATTTTGTACTATTTCATCTCAAGTGCTATATACTTCATCCACTTTGATATATTTACTTTTTTTTCCGTGCATGTCTCAAGCTTTTCTACTTAAGTCATTGCCCAAACTCTTCCTATAAAAGAGTATCATAATATAAGCTCAATGAGAAATAAATGGTTCCTTTTCCACAATATCATCCCCACACTGTTCCCATAGAAAAGTTGGAACAAACAAATATAGGACCTCTCTGGTCTCCCAAAGTCATTTATTGGTTGGCTTTTTTTGTTGTTGATGAGTGGTATAGGTAAACAAAATGCATGGTGTAATACATCCACTGAGAAATAAAACATTTCTTAATTACACCTTATTTCTACATAGTACTTTATAGTGTATGAAAGTGAAAATAAGATGACTGAAAAAGTAAGTAAAAAAGGGAGGTTAGCAGAAAAGAAGCCATTTTAAAAGAAGATATATTTATCAAAATAGGCTACATTTTCACAGATATGATAGTGAAATTCTTTATAAGCATTGGTTGAATATGTATTAAATATCAAGCACACGTTAGGCACTGGGATTAGTGACACAATGCCTTCCAAGAAGGGTTTCTGTAAGACCAGTAGTTTTTGTAAGACTGTTTAAAGGATGGTATTAAATATCAAGATAATTTTCTTAAGAGACATTCAGATAAATTCTAAGATTGGTTATAGGGTGATATTAAATATCAAGATGATTTTCTTAAGAAAACATTAAAGTAAATTCTGTATTTGCCTTAGCTTTAGGAAATAGTGTGAGAGAAAACAGAGACTGCTAAAAAACCTATTTGGATACCAATTTGTCTATAAACTCCTAAATCTAAATCCTAGGAATTTCCCCCTTAATGCATATAAGAACTTTGTAGCTCCCTTTTGAAAGTGGAGAGTTAATGGCTAGCCTTCAAAAATATTAAAAGAAAAAAGGGCCCTGGCTGGTAGCACAATGGATAAGGTGCCAGCCTGCAAACCCAAAGGTCACTGGTTCGATTCCCAGCCAGGGCACGTAACCAAGTTGCAAGCCAGTTCTCCAGCCAGGTCTGTGGCTAGAGCCAGGAGAAAGGCAATCATACATTGATGTTTCTCTCACTCTCTGCCTCTCTCCTTTCCACTCTCTCTGGAAATGGTAAATAAAATCTTTAAAAAAAAAAAAAGAAAAGGAAGCCCTGGCTGGTAGCACAGTGGATAAGGTGCCAGCCTGCGAACCCAAAGGCTGCTGGTTCAATTCCCAGCCAGGGCACATAACCAGGTTGCAAGCCAGGTCTTCCAGTCAGGTTCGTGGCCGGAGGCAGGTGAAAGGCAACCATACATTGATGTTTCTTTCACTTTCTGCCTCACTCCTTTCCACTCTCTCTGAAAATGGTAAATAAAATCTCTAAAAAAAGAAAAGGAAGCCCTAGCTGGTAGCACAGTGGATAAGGTGCCAGCCTGCGAACCCAAAGGCTGCTGGTTCAATTCCCAGCCAGGGCACATAACCAGGTTGCAAGCCAGGTCTCCAGTCAGGTTCGTGGCTGGAGGCAGGTTGAAGGCAACCATACATTGATGTTTCTCTCCCTCTCTGCTTCTCTCCCTTCCTCTCTCTCTCTGGAAATAATAAATAAAAGCTTTAAGAAAAACAAAAGAAAAGGAAAAGACAAAAGGAAGGTAAACATAAAGATCAATAAAATAAATATAATTTAAATACACAAGGTTGATACCTTCCAACATGGTATACTGAAACAATCATAGATGTTTCAAATGAAGTTAAAACAGTTTTAATTCTTTAATAGTTAAAGGGTACTTATGACTATTACAGGAAGGGAAACATTAAATAAAACATATTTTTAACTAAAAAATGGACAATGGACCTGACCAGACACTTGTCCAAGATGGACATACAAAGGGTCCATAGGCATATGAAAGAATGTTCAACATCACTAGCCATCAGAAACATGCAAATTAAAACCACAATTTGACACTACCTCACACCAGTCAGAATGGCCAGTATTAACAATTTAACCAACAAGTACTGGCAAGGATGTGGGGAAAAGGGAACCCTAGTGCACTGTAAGTGGGAATGCAGACTGGTGCAGATACTGTGGAAAAGAGTATGGAATGTCCTCAAAAGAAATAAAAATGGAACTGACTTTTGATCCAGTAATCCCACTACTGGGATTATACCCTAAGAACCCTGAAACACCAATTAAGAAGAACCTATGCTCCCTTATGTTCATAGCAGCACTATTTACAATAGCCATGTGCTGGAAACAGCCTATGTGCCCATCAGTGGATGAGTGGAGGAACAGTCTGAGAGTGACTACAGGGGTGAAGGAAGAGGGATAACTGATTGGGAGGGAGTAAAGAAATGGTTTAACTAAAGAACAAGTATAAAGGACCCATGGACACGGATAACAGGGTGGGGATTGGCTGTAGAAGCGGGGGTGAGGGGGGAGGTGGGAGGAGAGAGCAATGCGGAAAAATTGGGACAACTATAATTGAACAATAAAATTTAAAAAGAGAGAAAAGAAAAAATATTTTAAATTAATATAGCAAGTATAACCATGTGAAGTGGTAGATACAGTTCAGAACAAAAGATTTCAATTTTAATAAATGTCATTATAAATAAATTCAAATATCTACTCTAGGACTTAATATAAAACTACATTACTTATTCGTTATACTACATTTCTTTCCTCAAAAAAAGTTCATGAGGATCAATTCCACATTTCGAAGAGACTCCCACTAGACAGAAAAGTGATGTATTAAAATTGAAGTCATTTTTAATTTAAGTAAAATACATTGAAGACACATCTTGTTTTAAAAAAAAATCTGAAACCAAGTAATATAAAGTAGCATAAAGTTTTAAAGTTTCATTGGTAAAAATACTGATAATCAGACAAAAGCTCCCTAGATGATGAAACTACTTTCTTGAAATGAATGAAAAAAATCAATGTAACAATTTTAAGTTTCATGTATTAAGTAATTGCTTCTTCTTTTTCAATATGAACTTTAGATTTGTCCTCATTGTTTATAGTAATTTGTCATATAAAATATCTCTGCTTTGAATTGCCATAAATATAATTCACAAAATAATTACATTTTTGATGTTTGATAAAAGTTAAAATATATAAAAGACAAAATAAAAGTTTAAAACACTGTGACTGATGTTCAAAGACAGTCAACACAAATATTAGCACAAGCTTTAGCAAGATTTATAAGGTATGATAAAATGTAGGTAGATAATATGAAATTAATACTGGGTACCAAAATGGTATTACAATTGTTGGGCTTTAAAAAATTCTATCTATAAGAATGTCTTCCAGGAATTTAATATCCAAAGCTTTATTCCTGGAAGATACTTACAAGGAAAGGGACTAAAGATAGTAACTGTATTCTATGCAGAAAATCATACCACCTAGTTGGGGATTTGGGGTTTTGAGAAATAATGAATAAGAAAAAATGGTATATGAATAATAAATATTACAGAAAGGAAACAGTCATTAACTATTACATATCACTCCAATAAACTAAAGGCCAACAATGTGAAAATACACCTTAACTCTGAATCTTTTAATGATAGTTTTATTATTTTTATATGATGGTTACTACACTTTTCATAGAACAGTTTTAACATGCTGAATTCAATTTTAATAATAATTTCTAGTCAGAAGACTCAGAAAACCAGAGGGAATTTAGTACCAAATGTAAATTAGCATAAGCATTTAACAAACTTCTTAATTTATCACATTTATCACCAAGAGGGGAATTGTCAATTATGCATATACCGAATTATATCATTACAGCACAGCTTTGGGACAGTTAATCATGAACACTCAGTAATCATGAATAACTAGTGAACATTTGGCAATCGGAGAGCAGAAACGTAAACAAGAAAGGTAATCGCATCAGAACAAGACAGGCTTCAGAGGAGCTCCCAGGCAACAACCTACACCATCTCTAATGATTAACCCAGAAAAAAATTAATCAATAAATGGAAGTACATGAATATTCGATTCTTTTCTCCTCTGAAGGTCTCATGGCAGAAGGACCTGCCCACTGATTAGGATATTTTACTTTCTAACCATTGGCATTTTTTTCTTTTAACAATGGAATAATGACAAGTAATTAGTGTACATTATCTCCTAGAAGGCAAACAGTGAATTCTAAATAGTGTGATATCCATACAAGGTAACTGCACCATAGTCAGGGTATAATTTCAGATATGCAATTATTGACAATGATTAATTACGCTGACAAAATGTTCTATATTAATGGGGGTTAACGGGTAGAGATCATTATGGCTTTACCTCAGCAATTGTTATAGACTCTGGATACAGTGTGTGAACCAAATGATTTGCCAACATAAGATAAATCAAGGCATCTTCATCTACTTGTAGTCCAAAATATTCATTATAATCACCTGAAAAACCTTGACCTAGAGAACATAAAATCAATGTAAATGCATTATGTTAACATGTAAGTTTTAACTCTGCACAAACTTCACCACCAATTCATTTGTTGATGTTTTGTTATAGCAAAGTGTAATGAGCCTGATACCACATAATGTTATCAGAAATATGAGGTCTGTCTTGAAAGTATTGGCTGTGAAAATTATTTTAATTATATTGATACTGGGTCAATACTTTTGGGACAGACTGGTATATGATCCAAGTTACAAAAGTATTCCACATCACCAATCCTGCAATTCAATTTTCGCTTTATAAAAGCAGATAACATTTTTTTATTTAATTTTTTAATTTAATTTTAATTGAAATTTACAAAAGAAAAATTGAAATGATAGTGAAAATAATTCTAAACTTCAACTTGTAGATACATTTTTTTGTCACCTCAAATGTTGTTTTAGTTAGCTTCTATTAGATAACTCTGAAGAACAGCAAGTATGAAAACTATCATAAAACTGACATAATGTTTATATTATTTTAAATATATGCTTCAATTTACACAATATGGACTTCCTATGATAAGAAAAAGATTTTAACACTTTCTAACATCCTTCTACCTCCTCTTCCTCAACTCCTAATTTTGGTCACTTATAGTACATTTCAGTTATTGAGGTTATACAATTTATTTCCTACTCCTTCAGTTGTTTATACTTATTTTGATTAAGTCAAACTAGTGTTCAACACCTATCTTTACCCCTGCTTCCCTATAACACTAAGTTCTATATTTTGAGTTGCTGCTTTTACAGGATTTCAGGATGAAGAATATTTTCAAATATAATTACAGAAGTTTTATTCCTTAAGGTGTTTCAGATTTACTTACCCCTCAGTGGCATTTCAACTATCAAATTCCTCTGTCGCCCTGTTTCCCTAAGAATTTTATAGGCATTGCTATTGGCAAAGTAGAAGTAGAAGAAGGCATTTGTTTTTCATCAATGCAGGTAAATTGATTTTTCTTCCTAGTTGTCACCTAAGGAATTTCTCCTTAGCACCATATTTTATGAATTTAACAATCTGTGTCTTAATGCTAATTGCTTAATCTCAGCTTTTTTTTTTTTTTTTTTTTTTTTCCTGGTATGTGTTTTTTTTTGCAATGCAGTTTCCACTTTTTTCTCATCATTCAAAGAGGTGAAACATGTTAACTCAAAATGTTTTTCCTTTACCATTTTTACCCATTAAGTCAAAAAGTATAGCATAGATTGCTTTGTATCTCTCAGATCAGCTGCAACCTCCGCAGGGTTAAGTGTGCATCCCATATCCTTAGATTTCAGTTCATTTCTCCAATTCCATAGTTCCTTAGAAAATTCTTAGCCCTCATCAGAAAGAGGCTCTGCAGGGGCACATGGGTATTTTAATTTGGTACCAAATCTTTCTTGCATTTTGCCATGCTTCCCTTTTTCATCCCTTAAATACACTTCTCTACAAACTGAAGGCTATTAACGAAATCTGTCACATTTTACAGGTTCAACTTCCTGCCTAGGACGTTTCAGGGCATCATCCTGGAGGCTGTGCTGCAGGGTTTGCAGACACTGCCACAAGACACTGCACACAGTGTCTTTCCTTGGCAGCCACTCATTAAGATTGACAGTCTCAAGTCTCTTTTTTGGGTTCTTTGTTGCTAGTAAATATTTGACTATTAAAATATAAGTGGTTGACATATTACCTACTGAAGAATTAGATACTATGTACCTATGACCTTGTACTCTTTTAAAATGAAAAACTCTGGCCCTGGCTGGTGGTACAGTCCATAAGTCACCAGCCTGCGAACCCAAAGGTTGATGGTTCGATTCCCAGCCAGAGCACATAACCAGATTGCAAGCCAGGTCTCCAGCCAGGTCCGTAGCTGGAGGCAGGTGAAAGGCAACCATACATTGATGTCCCTTTCCCTCTCTGCCTCTCTCTCTTCCCCTCTCTCTAAAAATAATAAATAAAATCTTAAAAAAAAAAAACTCTGATTTTTTTATTATGTTAATTTACAATTTAATTAAAACCAAATACATATATATATATGTGCACATTTTCTTTAATGTTTAATATGCAGGAATCTACACATTCACAAATGTTCTCATTTATTATTTTTGTTATTTGTTTTTCATTGTAAATGCTGTCATGTTCACATTATGACAGTGCTGAAAAAAAAAAGGTTCCCTTAAAAAACATTTTAGAAGAAAGCTACATGTTAAAAATAGTATATTATTAAAAACATAAACTTAAAAGAAAATCATTACCTTTTGTTTACTTATAAAACATGTTTATACAAAATACCTTGCCAAAAAGGGATCAGAGGTGACTATAGTAAATACATACAATGGAAATCATAAAAATCGTGCCAATAATAACCCTCACAGGAGCTTCTGTTTGCACACTGCCCATAAAAAGTAACATAGAATCATTAGCTATAGCTATCATAGAGCAGATTACCCACCCATTCCATGGTGATGATAGAGCATGGATGTAACACCATCAAAACGAAATCCATCAAAGCAGTATTCTTCCAACCACCATCTTATGTTTGACAGAAGGAATCTTAAAACTTCCCAGCTAAAATATAAGAGAAATATATATTTAAGCATAATGGTATATAATGTTTTCCTTAACTGTTACATATTATTTCCTGAGAGTATTAAGTAAAATTATAAATCTCTACCTTAAGGATAATTATATTTAAGGAATATATTCTATAAAAACCAGAGAACTACTAACATTTATCTCATTTATTTGGCAAAACTCCCTCTAAAAAGAAAACTATTAAATTTATTTAGTCACAAAATCATTTAATATCTAAAAGAACCAAGAAAATATGTGTACATCAGGTTCAAAGTGCAGACTCTTTTGTTCAGTGCTGTGTCCTCAGCAAACTCAAAGTGGTAACTGCATAGTAGTGGGTACAAAAGACAAAAACAATAAAAAAATAAAATAAAAATGAAAAAAGTCCTGTGGCTTATCTTTGAATTTTCCAAAAGATTTTACATGTTTTATAACCAATTTTTTAATGTAATATGTAATACATAGTTTCACCTTTTAGAAAATATAATTCCACTATTAGTAGAAAAACTGCCTTAAATGTCTGTCAGCTTAAAATATTTCCCCATTCCATAATTTCAAACAAATATAATTCAGAATAAAGAGTAAAAGAAAAAAATAGCCTTAAAATCAATCACATTAGAAGCAATACTATACTTACTAGACTATTATTCTGTGGGGGTGAAAAGAAAGACCCAATTACTAAAAACATGTTTAATAAAGTGTTTTATAAGTTAAAGTGTCCTAGATCCATAAAAGAGGAAAATATTACGAAAGAACTGTTGTAACTCAATTAAAAACACCACATGAAACAAGCCTATTTCGGACAATTGAAAAGAGGACACCATCAATTAGCATTTTCTTCAGTCACACAGTTATGGTTGAGTTCCCTTATCTTATTATAACTGTGGTTTTAAGACTTTAATACCTCATTTAGTTTAATGACAAAGCGGTAACAGTGTACACAAGTGCTTAACCCAGTTAAAATTTATGTGTTTTATTTTAAACTTTCCATATATTAAACAGCAATCTGGCATAAATGGAGATTAAGCCATTGCAATCAACTTCAGAATTATAAATCTAAACTTTGGGGAAAGATAAGTGTTGTAGGTAATTAACTGCTTTATATAAGTTACTTTAAGTTTTGAAAACTAACTGTAAGTTAAAAATAAGAAAAAAAAAGACAAAACAGAAATCCAAACAATTTAGAATATATGAAAAAGACCATGGAAGGATCATGATTGTTAGATCCAAACCATTATGAAACTACGATTTCTTAAGTTTCTATTATTGAATATTCACTTAGAGTTTAAGAAAAAATTCTGTTTAACAACAACAACAAGAAAGAAAAAAAAAGGTATTTATTATACAAGTGAAGAAGATGAAAAAATATTTATTTGGTATAGAAATTTCTAATAATAAAAACTTTAATTAATAAACTTGATTTTTTTAAGAGCAGTTTTAGGCTCTCAGCAAAACTCTAGGAGGAATCTATAAACAAAACAAATGAACAAATAAAATTGAAACAGATTCATAGAAGTTGATGGTTGCCAGATCAGAGGGGGCTTGGGGAACTGGATGAAAAAGATAAAAGGGATGCAGAAGTAAAATTTAGCAGTTACGAAATAGTCACAGGGATATCAAGTATAGCATAGGGAATAGAGTAATAATATTGTAACAACTATCCTGGGGAAAGGGCAGCACTAAACTTATGGAGACATCACTTCATAAGTTATATAAATGTTTCAGGTTGTACACCTGAAATATATAATATTGAATGCCAACAGTAATTTAAAAATGAAAAACAATTACAGGTATCACAGATGGCATTTAAAGCCTATCTTTGAAGTCCACAGGGCAGCCTAGTTTCCAAGCAATTGAAGAAGTAAAATAATGACTTTCAGAAGGTGATGTCAAAAATATATATACCTTAGTGGCCAGTAGAAATGTGTATATAATAACTATTTTAGTTATTATCATTATAATTTGAGCTAATTAACAAATAAGTTAGAAATTAAGTCCATGACGTCTATCTTGCCTACAGACAATTGATTAGCTTACTCATATGTTTTTTATGTAGTAAGAGTAAACCCTTAAAATCCAGAAAAAGATAATGAAATGCAGCTGACTTTCCTGTGAATCAGAAACTACTAAAAATGTTTAAATCACAGGTGTCTGATACAGAAACTGAATACATTGATGAATAATATATACATTTAAATGTTCTGGTAATCAAAATAATCAGTATTCTAATTGGTTTAGAAGTCTGATTATTCAACCTGTAATCAAGTAATGAGGATTTATTAAGGAAATTTTGTCACACACAGATAATTCCAATTTTAAGGTTTTTAGGTTACCGTTTTTAAAATCAAAACCTGATGAGTGTCTCAATTTCTGCCAATAGTTTATAATAAAACAAAACAGTCAAGTTTTCTTGGCAAACAAGTGTAATCACATATAGAAACATTGATAAAGATGAAGTTATCACTTGTAGTTCAAACGTATTTACTTTTGTATTTATTTCTGGTCTTTAATGCCTCTGGGGATTTTCAAATAAGCAACTTAGTTCACTGCATGCACAAATATTGTATACTAATAAAGAGTGGCATTATTAAACAGTGGCTAAATATAACAACAATAAAAAAATATTTCATATCTCTCTTAGCAATTCATCATTGAAGATGAATATCTATTAAATGGTACATCATAAAACCATGCAGAAAAAAAAGCACATGTTTTGATCTGCATATTTCAACTGACTGACCTTGAGCAAATAACATTTTATTTTATGAAAGAGGCATGGCATGTCAAATACAATAATAGAATTTTAAATTGCAATAAAAGTAACATTTTTTAAGTAGATATTCTAAAATGTCACTATTGAAAAGTAAGTAGTATCTAACTACCTATTCTATTTAAAAAATTAAAATTCATCTATTTAATTTTAATTTTACCAATAAAGAAAAAATGTTATATTTTTGCTCATACTTTTAAATAGATATCATGCTTTGTTAACAGAAATTAAGAGAAAAAATAATCAAAATGTGATTATTTGTATCTAATACTAGATAGCAGCATCTTCAATAATAAAATGTATCTTGGATTTTAGACACAGAATATAATAAAGCTGCTATACATATTAATTTCAAATAAAATTAGGTAGCAAGTATCACAAACTTAGACAAACTGGTAATTCAGCTACTAAAAAAATGTAATTATACAAACTTCAGAACATAAGTAGCTATTATAAAATTATTTTGAAGCTTTCAATATTACACAACTTTCTAAATTTCCACCTGTACAACTGTATTTTATATAAATTAATTTATTATTTAATCATATTATATTCACTGAGCTGGTTTTTCATTACTAAAATGAATCATTTTCTTTCCCTAAGGCCTAATTTGTACTTAATTATTAAATATTATATTAAAATTACCTCTATTTGTATTATCTATAAGTCTATGCGGGTATCTTCTAGGAATAAGTACGAAATAGTATGTTATGTATGTATATGCCAAATGCTTTCAATTACATTTTTACTTAAAACAAAAATACAACAGGTCCTCAAATAATGTTTCCTTCAACAACATTATTTCTTTACAACAGCAACGAAGGTAAAAAACAAATCAATTCCTAGCCAGGGTCCCTGAGTGGAGTTTGCATGTTCTCTCCATGTCCGTTTGGGTTTCCTCTGGGGATTCCAGTTTCCTCACACATTCCAAATCCTGAACAGCAGAAACTAGCAAGTCTGCATTGATCCCCTGAGTGGCTGTGAGTGGCCCTGCAGTAGGCGGGGTCCTGTCCAGGCAGTTCCCATCCTGCAGCCTGAGCTGCTGGCCACTGCCACCCCACGGCCTTGAACTAAGTGTGTTGAAAATAATCATTTTACTTGCTTTTATTAACATTTCCTAAATATATAAATAACTCAAATGGATTTTAATGTTTAGCATTAGAAGAGTTTTTGGTCTTTATTGGGCAGTTTGGTGATGTTTTAGTGACCAGAAATACGCTGTAGAAACTTAACTCTTGTTCCTATCAATTAACCTGTGGTAAAGTTGGTTTTACTTTATGTTGTTTTATTTAAAGTTGCAGTTTCCAAGAGCCTATTTATGACATAAAGTAAGGATTTTCTATACTCAACTTGAGAAATTTCCAAGTCTCTTTTTTCTCTACTTTAATCTATATTTTTGACAAGCTTGGTTACCTGATCAAGTAGATCAGAAAAAGGCAAACTTGAAGGAAAATGTGTACCTGTGTGTGTGTACGTAGAGTAGAAAGAGCAATAGTAAGAGCAAAAGTGAAAGTTTTCAGCCTGAAATAAAAGAGACAAATCTAAAACGACATATAACCCAATCAATCTGATAATGATTACCTGAGTGATTAAAGAATTAATGTTTTCATATTGTTTTTAACTAAGTTTATATCTATGTTATCTCACAAACATTGTTATCAAAGGTGATTTTTCAAAGCATTAATGCTTATAAAATATGCATATTTCTGTTTTAAAAATATTTTATTTATTTTCTTTTAGAGGAGGGGAAGAGAGGAAGAAAGTGAGAGAAACATCAGTGCGTGAGTTACATGATGGGCGGCCTCTTGCATGCCCCCAAATGGGGACCTGGCCTGTAACACACACATGTGCCCTGACTGGAAATGGAACCAGTGACCTTTCCATTCACAGGTCAGCATTCAATCCGCTGAGCCATCCATACCAGCTAGGGCTAAAATATACATCTTTCTCAAAGCAGATAACCCAAAAAGCTACACAACCCAAAGATCAGAAAGCAGAAAGTCAAGTTAGGTCATCCCCTATAATAAAACATAGGTGAGATATTCTATGACATTATTACATATCTCATCTAAACAAGGCATTGTACTTCTCCAGAATAAATCACTATAGGTTAGCCAATTACAAAACAATATATATATATATATATATATATATATATATAATATATATATATATAGACAGTATATAGACAGTATATAGATAGACACACATTCCTGTTTTTCAAACAATAAAAATCCTACCTTACCTATAGAATGATGCTAATTATTGCTGCAGATCAAAACACTGACAGTGACTTGACTATGTAAAGATAAACATCATTGAAAAATATTAAACCATAATTGGCAATCAGCTTTTGAAAGCCTGTGTTAATGGTAAAAGTTTAGAAACATTAACTATTCATATGCTTTTCCTTTTTCATGCTTTCCCTACTCACTGATTTATTTGTAATAGGTTAACTATTACTGGGGTAGAACAGAAGGGAGAAATGTAATATTATACACAAAAGAAAAAGAAATTCAAATTCTGTGTTTACTGACCACTAGGCTCCACACATTACACAGTCTCAGTTAACAAGGCTGTGATATCCAGTGTTTCATGGTTTGGGAAACTGAGATTTAGAAAAGTTAAACAAAAGGCTAAGGGTTACCCAGGTAATAGGTACAAGTAAGGATCAGCCTTTTGAGTATGAAATCTTAACTCTAAAGTGTAATAAACTGTACACTACCACATTCAGCATGACCTAAATCTTTTTTTTTCCCCATTTCCTTAATACACCAGTATTTTAAAACCACATGAAGCCCTTGTCAGGTAGCTCATTTTGTTGGGGCACTGTCCCGTACACCAAAAAGTTGCAGGTTCTATTCCTAGTCAGGGCACATATTTAGGTTGTGGGTTCGATCCCTGGCTGGGGCAAGTATGGAAGACAATTGATTAATATTATTATCCCAGCTCTCTCTCTCCCTTTTCTTCCCCCCCCCAACCTTCTCTCAATCTCTTTCTTCCTCTAAAAAAAAATCAATAAACATACCCTCAGGTGATGATAAAAAAAATAAAACTACATTAATTCCCACATATCCATATCTAATATGTGGTATAATATTTGTATGAACTTAGGCAAAGAATTCAACTTCTTTTAGTCTGAGCTGTGTTCACTGTAAAATGGAAGACAATTTCAAGACCCTCCTCAAAGGTGATTAAATGGAATAATGTATATAATGTGGTTAGAAGTGTTTAATCCAGTAATGGGTAAATTAAGAGGTGCTCCTATTGGCTCCTAGTAGATATTAAACATTCTTGAAATATATTTATAAACATTAGTTAAATATAAATTGAAATAGACCAATGTGTTCTACTAAATATACTTTTATATCAAAAATGAAGCTTCATAAAGCATGTTTTGTCTAACATCAAAACAAAATAAGCCTTTAAAAACCTCACACTTTTTTGCCCTGGCTGGTGGCTCAGTGGAAAGGCACCAACCTGCAAACCCAAAGGTCGCTGGTTCGATTCTCAGTCAGAGCCCATAACCAGGTTGCAAGCCAGGTCTCCAGCCAGCTCTGTAGCTGCAGGCAGGTGAAAGGCAACCAAACACTGATGTTTCTCTCCCACTCTGCCTCCCCCCTTTCCCCTCTCTCTAAAAATAATAATAAATAAAATCATTAAAAAAAAACCTTCCACATTTTTCTGGAGTACTGTGTATTTATGTTACATATTAAGATATTAAACATATAGTGGCTGCCTGCTTTGTGCAAAGCATAAAGCTAGGTGCTAGGATATAGTGGTGAATAAGAAATACATAATACACATGTTCATTTACTTCAGTGTATAATGGGAGAGGCAGACATCTTAAAATAATAACAGAAGCACATTTAATTACAATAGCGATTAATAATACAACAAAAAAACACAGCAGTGTGACACTGTACTTAGATAGGGCCTGCTAATCTAGTCTAGGGAGGTAAAGGTAGGCTTTTCAGAAAGTGATATTGAAAGCAGAGGTCTATAGAATCAATGTGACACTATATCACCCATTCAAGTTTATGGGAAAGAAATCGCTATGAGTTCAGAAAAGTTGCCAATCCACATCTGACAAGGAGGTCAAAAAATATATATTCTAGCCAATTTTCCAAAATTCAGTATGAATACATAATCTTCCTGTACCGTACCTAGTATGATTATTTTTAAAAATAGATTACTATTCTCACTTCATATAATTTCATAAAATCTTAATTAAAGTAAAAAATTAACTCAAGATTTAAAAAATTCTTGAGTTTCAGGACACAGACTCAATAATTTGAATCATTTCACCACATACAAGCAGAATCCAGACCTAAGGTTTAAGGCAAACTACAATTCCAGATTACAAGGAAAAATTACATGATCACAAATCAAACCAAAACCATTAACATGCTCCTATTAAAAAAAAAATCAAATATAAGCATCGTCATTCTTCATCTATCCAAACTCTGCCCATTATTCAAATCCCAGCAGACACGTCACAAAGTCTTCCTGGCAATTCCTTATATTAGTTCTATGTTAAAGACAACAGAACATAAACTAGTTTATGCAAAAAGTCCAGTCTTTCCAACTTAGCCATAGATGTCAATGTGATAGGAATTATGACCTGCACCTTTTTAAAATTAATTTTAAATAAATTAACTTGAACTGAATTAATAAGGTACACAGCAAGCTAAAAACTCAAATAATAAAATAAAATTCATTTTTAAGTCCAACATTAACTCTGAAGAAGTTAAAAAAAACAAATTAAACTATTTACATATACACTTAAGAAATTCAATTTTAAGAGTTACTGAACTAGGAAATAGAAATGAAAAACAACAAACTTACTTCACTAGAATAAATGAAACAATAATTATGATATTTGGGATATCTACAGGAATGGTTCTGTGATTAGTATGACACAGGATTTTAGAAAGAGTTTTTTTTTTTCATGAAGAAAACTAAATAAATTTTTTAATTGAAACACTCAAATAAAAGATTATCTTCTTTTCCCCTGATAGTTTACAATCCCTGTTTAGGGACTTTTTATAATATGATTATCAATATGAAAAATAAAATTATTAAACTCTTTACTAAACATACTTCCTTATAAATACATGAAATTGTTTATTAGACATTATAACACACGTGGGCATTCATGCAAACATATGTCCTAATGGAAAAAAAAAATGTTTTATGTCTGGCCTCTAGTTTGAGTAAGTTCAGATCAGCCTGTATATATTGCTTATGTTGGAATAAAAATGCTTATGTTTAAATATTAAAAATTTCCTCAAATCTTATAAAAATCTCTGGTGATGACAACAAAGGAAAGAAAGCACAAAAACATCAGTATCCTTAAGGAATCATCAGCTTCTTTTTGTTTGCTCCAGTTATAAATTTTGCATTTGCACATTGCTGCCTAGATTTTCAAAAGGTTCTGCAATGATTAATTTAACAATCTACCCATGTTGCTGTAATATAGCCAAGAACTTTTACATATATAATTTATAATATCCATATCAGGGACAGATTAGTAGGCACAAAAGAACTTCCACCATCCAGGAGTGTTATTAATGCAGAAATGTAGACTAGTGTCACCAAAATATGACTACTTATAAATAGACTTCCTAAGCTTGGATGCTTTATCACCAAAGATACCCATAAACAATGGTTCCTCTTCCAGAGAGTCAACTTCTCCTGATGATTTGGAAGTAAACAAAATGAATTTTTAAAAATTCTGATAACTGCAAATATATAATGAATGCTAACTAAATACCAGAACTTATACTAAGTGCTCTGTATGAATTATTCCATGGAACTCCCGACAAACCTCAGAGACACACGCTGTACCAGGGTTCAGCAAACCTTTGTTTAAGTCAGATATAAACACTGTAGGCTTTGTGGGCCATAGAAGCTCTCAGTCCCTGTCAAAATGACTCAACTCTGCTGTTATGGGTAGCAGTCACAGGAAATAAGAAAACAGGTGTGGCTGTATTTCAATAAAATTTTACTAAAACAGGCAGCAGATTTGGATAAATTTGGCCAGTTTGTTGACTCTTACGATTAAAATTCACATTTAGCAGTGTTAATAATGTAACTCCCAGCCCTGGCTGGTGACACAGTGGATAAAGCACCAGCCTGAGAACCCAAACGTCACTGGTTCAATTTCCAGCCAGGGCACGTAACCAGGTTGCAAGCCAGGTCTCCAGCCAGGTCTGTTGCTGGAGGCAGGTGAAAGGCAACCACACGTTGATGTCTCTCTCCCTCTCTGACTTTCTTCCTTCTCCTCTCTCTAAAAATAATAAACAAAATATTTTTTTTTAATAAAAAATAAATAATGTAACTCCCACAGCCACCTAACTGACCGGTATGAAACAGCCACCTAACTGACCGGTATGAAATGAGGTCTTATTGCAGAATCAAAGCAGAGGACTACTATACATATCTCCCTCTTGACAGTGATTTAAAGGACTATTTAAAAGTAAAATAAACACAAGCCTTCTAGAGTAAAAGGCAAATTGATATATTTGTAAAAGATAAAGTAACAGACTAAAAGGAACTTTGCATTTGCAATGGATGCAGACCTGGGAAATAAAAACTCATGCTCCTCAGAACATCAGGATATCTGATGAAAAGTCTGAAAAGAATTTGCCTATGCTTACAAAATATGCTTTTTCAAAAGAATACAAAATTATTCTGAAGTTTCATGATAAGTTTTCAGTGGATTCTTTTTCCTATATGATGGCATAGGATCAACTGTGGAAGCCACCCACCTGGAATGTCATAATACAGACTGATGATGCCCAACCACCACCTTGAAAACATGCAGCGTGCAGCCAGGTTGAAAATGACCTCCACTCAGCACAAAATCCTGCCCAGTCAGAGTGACCCTGTCCTGTAAAACAAAGTCCCACCTCACCTGAATAAAACCCAGGACACAGCCCTGCTTACAAAGTCTGATATGACAGGCCACCAGTTTAACATTGAATTTCTCCTCTCCATGGAGCTATGGAGGCCCCTTTCCGTTCCTTCGGCACAACCATGCTCCCCTCAAACACAGGGACTTCACACCCCTGCTTGTCCCCGGCACAAAAGTCAAGTCAATTTAACTCAAGTGTGATGTATGAGAAACCTTCTCTGGATACCCTGTTGCTCTACCAATCACATCATCTTCATTTCTATTTGTTTACCACTTATGTAACACTGTGATCTTTTTATATATCTCATTATCTAATGTCTTCTTGATTGTCTACATAGCCATTATATATGTAACTTAACAGTGTTACATATGTAACACTATAACTTTTTCTATTTATTACTCTTTTCCAACAAAATAAACCATCCATCTGAGATACAGTCACCATGTTCATTTTGCTGCTGCTGTGTCCCCCAACCTGGCCTCACACCTGGCACTTAGAAGCCACATAGTAAACACGCCGAAAATGAAGGAACAATAACATACTTAAACACCAGAGCTCTCAGTTTATTGTTTACACATTGCACATGTGGCCCCTAGTTATTTATTTACTTTGGAAGACCAGGCACAAAAAGAGGGGGAAAAGTGTCTATGACTCAAGAAATAAAAAAGGCACTTAAAATTTACAGTCTTGTAAGTCTATTCAAAAGAGAAAAAAATTAAGTCTCTCTGGATAGCTGTTGTTGTCGAAAAGTAAGAGAAAACATGTTGTTTCCCTCTGCAAAATACTGATTTTAAAAAAAGGTAATGCATACTGCTGATTTTTTTCTTTTGTCTTAGTTGCAATTTTATTTTAATTATTTAATCATTATGCATTTTATTCTTTAATTTTGGCACGTTACCTTTGTCTATATAATTTAATTTTTTTAACTTAAACTTTATTACGTTTCCATTACCACTGAGTCCCCTTATCTGCCTCTCTGCCCACACCCAGCAATCTCCACACTGCTGTCCCTATCCATGAGTCCTTTTCCCTGTTTGCTCAATCCCTCCACAACTAACATTCCCCACCACTAGCTGTCACCCTGCTCTCCATCTATGAGTCTGTCCCAATTTTCCTTATTAGTTCAGTGTTTTCATTACATTTCACATATGAATGAGATCGTAAATGGACTACACCACATGATGCCTTTATATGATATGGAAGGAAAGTAAGAGGATGCACTATTTAGTTAAGTCTGCTATGCTTCTTCCACTGAAAATTAATCTTGAGAGAAATTTTATTTAAAAAGTATACATTTGAATGTTGCTTTTTGATTAAATCAGGCATTTAGGAAAGCTGGCTACTTAGGCCAACCATTCTCTTTTTCAGAAAAGCCCTCCCAAACTACGTTTTCAATACTGTCTTCATCCTGAACTAGGGTTGTGAAATTTGCTTTTCACCGACATGTTGAATTGTCACTGTGAATAGTTCCAGCTATATTACTCAATGACACCCAAACAATGAGCAACATCATGGTCCAAGTCACAATATAGGTTAACTCCTAAAGATGATTTCCTCTCCCCTTTGGCTGTTGTCAGTTTGTATGCTGGGGAGATAAAGAACAGAAACCTTCCCTTTACTGAGAATTTATCATTAGTCGAATGTTTTATCCATATAAATCATTTTATTTCTCATTACACTTATAGTAGGAATTATCCTCCTCTAATTACAGATGAGGAAACTGAAACAAGAGATGTTAAGTGACGTTCCAAATTCACCTGGACAGGTAAGTGAAGGGTTGGGACACTGGTACAGATTAGATTCTTCCCCTCCCTTCTCTAAAACATTGCTCAAGGGCAGCACTTTCAAGTCAGATTATATTCTCAGACACAGCAAATGTACCCATGTCCCCCACCTTGCAAACAGTTTTCAAATGTATCAGAGGGAGCTCACAGCCACTGTAGCAATGTGCCTCCTCACCAGCCTTGTAAACTTGCTTTTCCTAGAGCCCACTTGCTCACAAATGCTTTGCAAAAATGTATTAATTACCATCATAATGTATTTATTGTTGATATTGTTAATGGTCACTCCTACTTTCAAAATAATTATATTTTATTTCAGATGTTAGAGATTATAAACCTATAAATTGCTCCAAACAGCTTTAAAGAGCTCAAATGTGGCACTTGGACTGGTCACTAACATAAAAAATATGTGATTCAAATCCATTTACAGGCAGTCACATGAAGGTAAATGAGGAAACAAAGATAAAAAGGGTGTAAATGTTAGCAGAAAATGAAATAGGCACATAAACAAGGGGAAAGATCAAGAAAAGAACCGTGAGAGCCACCGCTGAGTAGCTAGCTCAGTTGGTTGGCCCATTGTCCCAACAATTTGCCAAGAATGCTATTTCGATCCCTGCACATACAGGAATCAACAATAAATGCTCAAGTAAGTGAAACAACAAATCAATGTTTCTCTCTCTCTCTCTCTCTCTCTCTCTCTCATTTCCTGCCTCTCTACAATAAATAAATAAAAAGTAGAAGAAAAGAAGAACAGGTTGCAAGCCGGGTCTCCAGCCAGGTCCATAGCTGCAAGCAGGTGAAAGGCAATCATACATGGATGTTTCTCTCCCTTTCTGCCTTTCTCTCTTCTCCTCCCTCTGGAAATAATAATAAAAATTATAATAATAAAATCTTTAAAATAAAAAGAATAAAATAATAGTTATTTATAAAATTTAGTATTGCTCTTAAGTATTAAGTGTTTCTTATCAGAATCTTCCAAAGCTTCCCTCTTGCTTCTCGGCCACCGACATGCCATCCAGACTGAGGAAGACCAGGAAACTTCGGGGCCACGTGAGCCACGGCCACGGCCGCATCAGCAAGCACAGGAAGCACCCTGGAGGCCGAGGTAGTGCTGGTGGCCTGCATCATCACAGGATCAACTTTGACAAATATCACCCAGGCTACTTTGGGAAAGTTGGTATGAGGCATTACCACATAAAGAGGAACCAGAGCTTCTGCCCCACTGTCAACATTGACAAACTGTGGACCTTAGTTAGTGAGCAGACACGGGTAAATGCTGCCAAAAACAAGACTGGAGCCGCCCCCATCATTGATGTGGTGCGATGGGGCTACTACAAAGCTCTGGGGAAGGGAAGGCTCCCAAAGCAGCCTGTCATTGTGAAGGCCAAATTCTTCAGCAGAAGAGCTGAGGAGAAGATTAAGAGTGTTGGTGGGGCTTGTGTGCTGGTAGCTTGAAAGCCACATGGAGGGAAGTTTATTAAATTCTCGCAAGTACTTGAGTCTTCTGGTCTGAGTATAGGTTCTTTGGCACTTCTACCTGTGTGACAGAAACCTGCCTAACTTGCCTGAAGAGTTAAGGGTATGAGGACCAGGGGTCCTCTGCGAACCGCTCTGAGAAAAAGTGTGCAAGAGATAGCACCAACACTTGGAGGCCTTGGTCTGTTACCTGAATCAAACTTTTCCTTTATAAAGTGAAAATGATAAAAAAATAATAATAATAATTTTCTGATTTTTTTCCAGCCATTATTGTTCCTCATGTTACATGGTCCATTGGTTGAAAATTTGCCTTCTTGCTGTGACTGGTGGCTCAGTGGATTGGCACCAGCCTGTGAACCCAAAGGCCAATGGTTCAATTCCCAGTCAGGGCACATAACCAGGTTGCAAGCCAGGTCTCCAGCCAGGTCTGTAGCTGCACGTGTAACTGCAGGTGAAAGGCGACCACATATTGATGTGTCTCTCCCTCTCTGCCTCCCTCCCTTCCCCTCTCTCTAAAGATAACAAATTTTTTTAAAAAGTTAAAAAATAAAATTTGTCTTCTCTTCTGCTAGAGCAACACCATAGTAAGTCCACATGATGCTTCTACATCACTCCTTCACCATCCAACATACAATTCCTTGACTTTTGATAACTAAGTTAATAAAAAAATCACTTCAAAGATCCTTTGTTTTATATGAACTTGTTAGTCTTTCGCAACAGTTCATTTTATGAAAAGTTTGTCACTTTTAATGATGAAAGAAAAATCTACTTGAAGACAAAGGCATGTTTGCAAATAACGTATTTGTCATGTTTATAGATAAAAGGCCTACTTTGCTTCTCTTAATTCATGAACACTTCCTAAGACCTCTTTGAACATTTATTTCTTATTAGAACAGGACAGAAAAAAGTGATCTGATAAATTGGGATGGCCTATATATTTCTACTATGGCTGTTAAGAAACCAACGTTTGAAAGTGGCTTGGCAATCTCTGAAGTGCTGTCATCACAATGGCTAGCTGAAGAAAAATACAATAGCTCTCTGAAGTTGCAAGGTTCATTGATAACACCTGTGATTGCAGGGGGCTCTTCTTCAAAAGAAACACACCACTTCCCTTTTCAGTGGTGACCACTGCTATCTGCAAAGGGTCAGAGGTGACCAGGGTGTTTTCAAGTTCAGGTTTATAATTTGGAAGAGCTGGATTGTGAATGCTGACAAGTTCCCAACTTAGCCTGTTAAAACATAATAGCAATTTGCTTTCCCCCCATTAAAATACACTTCTAAGTACACTTTCATTCACTAAGTATAGCAGAAGATTTCATCTATTGACCATATTTCGGAATCCAATTTAAATTTTAAAAAACTGATTTTAGGATTTTGACTAGACATATATTGAAGCTTTAAAAAAAAAAGGCAATACTGTATTTACTTCAGAGAAGTTTAAATGAAGTTAAAAAACGCTGTCACTAAAAGTGTGAGGTTTTTTTTTTTTGTTACCTTTCATACAAATTATTTAGGAGTTTAGAGAAACAGAAGCAATATTTGCTTCTGTTATGTCAGCCAGAAGTATTTGACATAACTGCACTTTTAAAGTATAAAATAAATAGAGAACAACATGATATCATGCATTCCTATACTGAGCAATGTCTAAGAAATTTCTGATTAAAATATGATATAGTCAGAAAAAATCTAGTATATTATATTCAGTTCAGAATTCCACATTTAAAAGATATATAGGCAAAGTCAAGTTTGCTCATAAATAAGACTTCAAAACTACTTAATGCAATATAAAAAAGTTGGGGGAAAATGGAAATACGCAGTCTAAAATAAAGAATCCCAGGCTATAATATTCAAAGGCATGTTATGTAGAAAAGAGACCAGATCTGTTTTTTGAGCTTCCATGGATTACGTACTGGTAGGTAGATTTTTAACTCAATATAAAAAAGAATTTTCTAATGGACAGACATATGTTAATATAGAATGGGCTACCTCATTAGATCAGTTTCACACTATTGAAGACATCTAAGGACAAGCAGAATAACAGATGCTGAAGAAAAATTAAGCTACAATATAGAGTTCTCTTCAAAGTCTTGAGTTTGAAAATTTTCTATAATGAGACACTCCCCAGATTGGTAAAGAGAACGTTTCAGAGTAAAATAAATGTCACCATATATTGAACAACATTAGCTAGTGGCAGAAAAAAATGTAACTAAGACATAGTTTATAATTGCTTTTTCTTTTTCTTTTTTTTTATGGGAACACCCAAATACAGTCAAAATGACAAGTCAATTGTCAAAACCAGCATATACTGAGAAAATTTGAGAAAAATCTTAACAAAAAATAATGTATTTTGGAAAAAGGCAATGAATGGTCTGCATTATGCCTAGTAAAATCAAACATAATTAGTAATCTTAATAATATGTATTAGTCAATACAAATCCAGTAGTAATGGGACAAAAGCAAACTTTCCAGTTATTATTCATGTAGTAGCACTTGTTAGGTAGGACTAGTCCATAATACATTTACTTTACCAAAATTTATATATCTCCTAAGACCATGTGACAATTATAGGGTTTATTCTATGCTCTTTTAAAAATCCTTAAAAATACTCAGAGTCAGAAACTCTTTAGAACAAAACAAAAGTAACTTGCTAATTGAACACAAGGATACTTTTAAGGCATATTCTCCATATAATTTCATTAGATCAGTATTATCTTCTACCTTTCTCTTATGAGTTTAGTGTGACTGTAACCTTTTACAGATCATTTTAATATAGGGGAACTTTTTCTGAACTCTAAAGTTAAAGATAAGCTCTGAATCATAATAATTTTAATTGGCATTGATGTTCTAAGATGGTATGAACACCACATATCCTGATTTTACTAAATTTAAATACAAGTTACTTTAAAAAATATATTTGAAATGTTATTGCCTATGTTCAATATTTTTTTTATCTGCACCTATGAACATGCTTATTGGTTTTAAAGAGAGGGGAAAGAAAGAAAAGAGAGAGAAACATTGATGTGAGAAACATTAATTGATCATTTGCCACCCAGAAGCACCTGACAAAGGACCAAACCCATAACCTAGACATGTGCCCTGACTGGGAGTCAAACCCATGACCTTTTGATTTATGGGACAATGCTCCAACCAATAGAGCACACAGGTCAGGACCCTATGTCAATATATTTTTGAAAATAAAGACTTGTGTCAAATGTCCACAAGAGCTAATAGTTAAATAACAACGAACAGTTTCATCTTCTTTCCAGCCACCTTGTTTTTTATAAAAAGGGGCTTTAAAAAAATCAATTCAACTTTTGACTTTGAGATAATATAGATTACTGTGCAGTTATCAGAACCAATACACAGTGATCCTGTTGACACTTTACCTGGATTCACCGAACAGAAACATTTGGAAAGCTATAGCACACACTATCACAGCCAAGGTACTGGCATTGATTGAGTCAAGATCACAATTACCACCAAGGAACAAGTCTTCGGAGGTCCTTCTATAATTATGCTGACTTTCATCATGCGCTCCCACCACTATCCAAGCTCTGGAAATCTATAAATCATAGTTTCTTTATTTTGTTGTCACTATAAGAAGGATATGTAAATGTAATAGAATAGTACGTATATCCCCTTTCGGAATAAGCTTTTACTCAGCATAATCATTTGGAAATTAATACAGTTGGTGGGTGCATCAATATTGTTCCTTTTTACTGCTAATTGCATTCCTTAGTACACAAGTACAATTTGTTCAACCATTCATCCACTGAAGCACATCTGGATGTTTCCAACTATTGGCTGTTACTAATAAAGCTACTCTGAACATTCATGTAGATGCTTTTGTGTGGGAAAAAAGTCTTAACCTTTGGGGGGATAAATACCTAAAAATGAGATAGCTGGGTTGTTTTGGTAGATGTGTATTTAGTTTTACAACTACCACTGTTTCACAGAGAATTTGTAATATTTTACAGTCCCACCAGGAATGATTCAGTCTTCCTACATCCTCATTAGCACTTAGTACAGTCTCTATGCTTTATTCGAGCCATTCTTGTAGATATTTAGCAATAGCTTATTATAGTTTTAGTTTTCATTTCCATAATGACTAATAATGTTTGAATAATTGTGGCCTATGTATGCTGCCCATGTTTTCAAACCATTTTCGGGTTTTTTTTTTGTTTGTTTTTTTGGTGTGTGTTTAATGTGGAGTTCTGAGACATCATAATATATTCCAGATATGAGATCTTTGTTGAATTTGTGGTTTGCAAACATCTTTTCGAGTCTGAGGCTTTTCTTTTTTCTTTTCATTATCTTAATAAAATCTTTATATCATAATTTTGATAAAGTTCAATTTATCAATTTTTACTTTTATTGAATGTGTTTTTGGTGTTGATTCTAAGAACTTTTTGACTATAATTACACAATGATTTTTCTTTTTTTTTCTAAAAGGTCTTCAGTTTTACATTTTATAGGTTAGCTCATGTTTTCTTTTTAATTTTTTAAAAGATTTTGTTTATTATTTTTAGAGAGAAGGGTAGAGAGAGAGACAGAGAGGGAGAGAGACATCAATGTACAGTTGCCTTTCACCTGACTCCAGCTATGAATCTGGCTGGAGATCTGACTTGCAACCTGATTATGTGCCCTGGCTGGGGAATTGAACCAACAACATTTGGGTTTGTAAGCCAGCACTTTATCCACTGTGCCACCAGCCAGGGCTAGTTCATGATCTTTGAGTTAACTTTTATATATGGTATAAAGTTTAGATTGAGGTCAATATTTTGTCTATGGATGTACAAATGCTCAGCCATCATTTGTTAAAAATTCTATCCTTCCTCCACTGAAATGCTTTTCTACTTTTGTCAAAATTAGTAGGTCGTATTTATGTAGTTATATCCATTAAGTTTCATGATATATACTTTGATGAATCAGAATAGAGAACCCAGATATATTTATTTCATCAATATATGCCTGTCCCTCCACTAATACCACATAATCTTAATTATGTCACTATATATCTTAAAGTTGAGGAGATTGACTATTTCTTTCACAAGAATGTTTTAGATATTATACAGCAATTATGTTGTCTTTCCATATAACTTTAGAATAATCTTTTACATGTCTACATTAAAAAATATTGCATATTTTTAAGGAATTGTCTAAATTACTTTTTATAAAGGAGAAATTACATTTTTAATATGTTGAGTCTTCTAATCCATGAGAACACTATGAACTTTCACTTTTTTGGATCTTTACTTTTTATTGGTGTTTCATAGATTTCAGCACACAGTTCTGCATATGATTTTTAGATTTATACTTAAATATTTCTTTTGTGAGAGGAGAGATGAAGGGAGGGAGAAAGAAGGAGAGAGGAAGGGAAGGAGAGAAAGGAAGGGTGGGACTAAGGGCAAAAGGAAAAAAATTATAAATGGCTCTCTCTCTCTCTAGACAGACACACACAACACACACACACACACACACACACACACACACACACACACACACTTGATAAATAATTAGCCCTGGGATGGCTCAGTGGATTGAGCACTGGTCTGTGAACCAAAGGGTTGCCAGTGCAATTCCCAGTCAGGGCACATGCCTGGGTTGTGGGCCAGGTCCCTGGTTTGGTGTGCATGGGAGGCAACCACACATTGATGTTTCTGCCCCTCTCTCTGAAAATAAATTTTAAAAAACCTTAAAAAAGCGATCATATTATTATTGCTAGTATATACAAATATAATTATTTTTTTTAAGTTTCTTGTATCTTAACCTTGTTAAGCTTCTTAAAATTTAGGAAGGTTTTAATTGGTTGTTTGGATTCCTTGGGATTTTTCACACAATCACATCATCCACAAATAAGGAAAAAATTTATTATTCTATTCCAATTTATGTCTACCTGTTTTTGTTTTGTTTTGCTTTTTGGCTTTACTCATTGGCTAGAACTCCAGCACTATAGTAAATAAGAATGGTGAGAACAGAAACATTTGCCTTGTTCCCAAAATTAGGGGGAAGGTCCTCAGCCTGTAGCCATTAAGTATATTGTTAGATACAGGATTTTAGTAGATGCTCTTTATCAAATTTAAGAAGTTCTTCTCTATTTTTATCATTCTGGGCTGTCTTATTGCAAATGGGCATTGAATTTTACAAAGTACTTTTTCTGTATCAAGTAATATGCTATTTCTGTTCTTTAGTCTGGTAATGTGATGGATAATATTAATTGATTTTGAATATTGAACAAATCTCATATCTCTTAAATAAATCTTATTTTGTTATGATATATAATTCTTTTATATTTTGCTGCATTGTATTTGCTAATATTTTGCTAAGAAGTTTTCTGTCTATATTCATGAGGAATATTGATCTTAGGAGAGTTCTTTTTTCCCTATATTCTGAAAAACATTGTCTAAACTTAGTGTGAATTCTTGAGGATTCATATAATTATCCAGGAAATACAACTGAGCCTACTGGTTTCTTATTTTGAAAGTTACAATTCAAATTTAATAGTTATAGAGTATTTAAATTATCCATTTCATATGATGTTAGTTATCATAGTGTTTTTTTTTTTTAAGACAGGTCCATTTCATTTTATTGTCAAATTTATTAATGTAATGTTGTTCCTCATATCCCTTATTATCATTTTGGTGTCTGCAGAGAGACATAACTTAAAAACTAAAGAAAAGGAGAAAACAACTGCATTTATTCATATCTTTACTCTTTCCATTTTCTTTCTTCCTCATTGATATTCCAGTATTTCTTCTTTTAAAATCCCTTTCTGTTTAGAGAATTTCCCTTTAGCTACTCTTTTAAGATAGGTCTACTGGCCCCAAGTTCTCTTAGTTTTCTTAGCTGTCTCAATTTTCCCTTCACTCATGAAGGATATTTTTACTAGTTTTTGTCAATAACCTTGTAATGAATATCTTCATGTATGAAATATTTTTATAATATATAGCAGACTTAGATAAAGCACTTTAAATGAAATAACTCAATGACCATTCTATATCATTTTAACATACAAACCAAATTGTTTTCTAAAAAGATTGCAGATATACCATGAAAAATATTGGATATAAGTAATCCATACTCTTAGCAAGAGGATGAATTAGTTAACTTCACAGGACCATTCCTACTCCACAGTCCATAATTCTAAATAATACCACTGAAGAGGGTAAATTATCATATTAATTTTTGGACATGAGTCTATTATTTAGCTAGTATTATTCAGAAAAACCAAACCAACAGTAGTTATAGAAGCAGAGAAGTCCCATAATCTGCCTTCTGCAAGATGGGGTACAAGGAAAGCCAGTGATATAATTCAATCCAAGGGAATTCAATAATGTAACTCTATCTGAGGCCTAAGTCCAGAGAACCATTGGGTGTAAGTGCAGGAGTCCAAAGGCCCAGGAACCAGAGACTCCAATGTCCAAGGGCAGGAAAAATGAATGTCTCAGCTCAAAAGAAGAGAAAGAATTCACCTCTCTTTCACCTTTTTGTTGTGTTAAGAGTCCTCAATGGATTGGATAACACTCACTCCCATTGGTAAGGGCAGAATTCATTACTTAGTCTACTGGAATAAATGATAATCTTTCCCAGAAACACCTTCAGAGACAATGAGAAATGATGTTTTTCAAACTATATGGACATCCCTTAGCTCATCAAACTGACACAAAAAATTAATCATCACAATGACAAAGAAGAATAAGCTTTAAATGGCATTATGAAGTTTCTTTTGCCTTTGATGTTGTTAGTCAATGCCTATTCTACTCCCTTTCCAATTCACTTTGGTGATTTTATTTCAGTTTTTCCCACAGTTCAGAAATTTTATTGGTGATATGTTTCCTACACTAAATTTTCCTTTGTATAAAGAGCTTAGGAATGAGCATAGATCAAGCCACATTTTACAACTGTAGAGCAATTCCCTGTGACAGTCAAATTACTTATACCTTTAGTAGAAGAGTTAAACTAGTGCCAGAGATATTGGTATTCCATTCCTGATCTTTAGTAAACATTTTAGTATATCCTCTCATCAGGCCCTTTCTGGACTTAAAAAAGAAGTGAACACCTTCCCTAATATATTCTTAAAAATTCTGAACTTCTATATGCAATACTTTTCAAAAGATGACCCTTTAAACTATTTCAAAATTATATTTATCATTTTGTCATATTTTGCAAGGAAAATGTAATTTTTATTCATTTATTTTTCAAAAAAGATCTCTTAAGGGTAAACAATAATGTTGATATTTATGAATTGGTCTCTGTCTTATAAAAACAAGAACGCACATGTTCGACACCATGGAGAACATGTAATATTTATTCTTCATATTAGTCATATTTATATGAACTTAAGTTTATCTTGCAAATATAGCTATACATATATATTAAGAAAACATAAACAAAATGATACATTGAAAAACCTATTATTTGTCCACTTAAATTTAGAATAAACACAATGGTTTAATGGTCTTCTGCTATATCTACTCATGTTGAAATCAGTATAAAGATAAACCTCGGGCATGGACAACAGGTGGGATTGACTTTGGCAGGGAATGGGTGGGTGGGGAGGGGGACAGAGGGGAGCAAAAAGGGGATGGATATAATACAACAGCAATAAAATTAAATTTTTAAAAATACCTCAAAAAAAAAAAAAGATAAACCTATATCTGACATATAGTAAATGTACAGTTAGAGATTTCTATTAATTAAATAAAGTTGTAGGGGGGAGGGAGAGGTAGAGGCAAAGATGGGGAGCAGCTTAGACAAGAACCTAGTATAAAGGAACCATGGACATGGACAACAGGTGGGATTGACTTTGGGGGGAATGGGTGGGTGGGTGGGGGGACAGAGGGGAGCAAAAAGGGGATGGATGTAATACAACAACAATAAAATTTAAAAAAAATAAAAAAATAAAAAAAAATAAAAATAAAAATAAAAAAATAAAAAAAATAAAGTTGACAACTATATTTAAGTGCATATATCCATATTTTCATATTTATATACAACTTTATAAATGCAAGTAATCATGAGAATTAATCACATGCAATAATAGATACATGACAGATAATGAGATGGCAGATTGGGATGTAAATTATTTAACATTTCATAGGTGGTTGGTAAGATAAGTACTTCATATAATTATGACTTTATGTGGAATGAAGAAAAACTATAAAGCAAATAATTGTATACATAATTGTTTGAAAATTATCCTCTAGGTTAGAGACATTCACATTTAAAAACTCTCTAGGGACTTAATTAAAATAGAGAGAGTCATCACTTCTCAAAAATATAATCAAGAGATTTAATTTTGGCTCCACATGTTTATTTTGACCTTTTTCATTGCACTTTAGTGTAAGGAAACAAAATATTTGATGTTTAAAATAAACTTTTCTTTTCACTTTCTTTTAGTAAGGCCTTTTTATCACAGGTAAAACAGCATAAAATTAAAAAATCATTACCATTATGACAGAGACAAACTTATAAACATAATGCCACCATAATTAGGAAAAACCGGACTTCCTAGATCAGTTACTATATTAGAAAATGCACACACATACAACCACCAGGTTTCTCCAGAGACAGCTACAAATTTGAAAACATCCTTGTGTTGCCCACTATCACTTGCTGTTCTAACCACCTAGAGAACAATGACATTTTTTGCACTCAAAATCTTTCAGTACACCAAAGAACCCCACCTTCAGTCAGCGGACTACAAAGAGGATAGCGTCTGAGAACTGTCTGGGGCCTTTATTTGATATGCCATGACTCGCAAGTGAAACCCTGTTTTCTTGTCTTTGGTTCCCATATTTCTATCTCATGTGGTCAAGAGAATATTAAGCTCCCACATAGTCTATAGGGGGAGGCAGCCTCAAGAGGGAAAGACTCTGCAAAGGACATTAGATCTCCATTTGCACCAGAGCTGTTAGCACTGCTCTGTTTAGGAAAAAGCCTGTTACAGGCTACAGTTTACCAGGGAGAGATTTCCATTTGTGAGTCACACACAAAATTCACATTTCAGAAAGCTTATTGCTGTAATACTATGAAAAGAACATATTTGGTAGTGAACTAATTAAACAGTATTCCCCCCATATCCTCAGAGATGTGTTTCAAGACCCCCAGGGAATGCCCAAAACTACAGATAGTACTGAACCATGTATATGTGCAGTTTTTTTCATATATACATGGCAAAAGTAGGCTCTTAGTTATGAGTACATGAACAATTTATTCTTGCATTATTATTTATTGTATTATTTTCCCACATGAACACTGCAAACCCATGTTTGTCCCACCCTGTAAAGGAAGCATCTAAGACTCCTTCCTCTTCGGCATATCTGAATTGCCAGCAGCACTACACTTGCACTAAGGGGCCATGATTAAGTAAAATGAGGGTGACTTGAAAACAAACACTGTTATACCACAACAGTCACTCTGATAACCAAGCCAGCAACTAAGTGATTGACAGGCAGGAATGTACATGGCGTGAACACTCTGAACAGAGGGACAATTCACATCCCGGCTGGACTGAATGGATGGTGCAGATTTCATTACACTAATCAGAATGACCCACCGTTTAAAATGTATGAGCTATTTCTGGAATTTTCCATTGAATATTTTGGACCAGAGTTGACTATGGATCACTGAAACCATAGAAAGTGAAATGACAGATAAGGGAAAACTATTGTATGTTCAAACTATGCATGATGCATATGTCTGACTGCACAAAGAAGTGTGGCTATAGGGCAAACCATGGAAGTTATCAGAAACGATCATTAATTCTTATTATGCTTGTTCCAGGAACTGTTCTAAGAATTTTATGTATTTTTTTACATTTTAAATCTCACAACAGCTTCATGAGGTAGGCTCCTTTTTCATCACCATTTTAGAGATGAATGTGCATACTAGGATATTAAAAATTACACATGCTGCTTGCATTACATTTCTTTTGCACAAGTCTTGTTCTTTATGTTCCTCTTAGCAGGAATGTTGGGTCTCTATTTTACATACTTATTTTATGTGTACCTTGCCTGTAATTTCCCATTTTCCCCAGTGATCCTGCCAGCTACCAACTGAGAAGCACAGATCCTACCAAGTACCAGGAGGGACTGCGAGCACCAAGGACCTTTCTCACTACCCTTTTGACTTGAACACACCTGTCATGTTCATCCACTTCATTTTGTCACTAATCTCCCTGATTTCTCTTCTTATACAGGAGATGTTAGGATACCTTACTTCTGCAAAGCATGGGAAAAGGAAGTAAGATGAGCTGTTTCTGATAGCCTTTCAAAGGTAATCACATGAGCTAGTAGATAAGCCTGTAGTGAGACAAGTTAGTAAGAAACTAGGCAAACTCCCTCACAAAGTGGAAGGAGAAAACAGACAAATCGTTAAATAGACAGCCAGAACAGGTGAGTAATTAATAGCCAGCTAATAACTCACAAGGCCCAACCCTCCCTAACTAAAGATGCCTAAGAGCCTAAAGACGGTTTAAATCAACACAATCAGATAACAAAAACCACTTAAATCCAGACTGATCCAGAACAGAGAGAAAACTGACCAGAGAACAGGCCCCAAGGCTGAAGTGCCATCATTAGAATGAAGATTGACACCATAAGTAGCAGGTGGATCAAACACCATGATACTTCCAGAGTGAACCACATTCAGAACAAGCCCCCCTTCCCAACCAGAAGGTGAAGTCAGAATTTAGTGCCACAGTAGAGCAGGACTGCATACAGCGGCATCAGTCCTATCAAACCAGATGGCAGCCAGGTCAGATATGTTTAGAATGTGTGCAGTAGAATCTAGTTCAAGAAGGAAATGACCTAAGACATGCCAGACATACCTGGCAGAGTGGAATGTTCAAGATATCTGTACATGTGACCTGAACAAACATGTGACCTATACATGTGGTGTCTGTCAAGGTGGATTACTCCAGGATAAGCCCGCCATCAGAAATTCCCCAAAGACTTATCATCTCAAGACATTTATAGAGAGACTCCGAAGGGGAGTACCCAACTCTCACAGGTATAAGAAGTGGGGACATCAGACCACTGCCAAGGCAGCTGTCCCGGTGATCTGACCTCTGTGCCACAGGAGGCCCTGCCCTGTAAGACACCAACGGCTGGTCCCATTACTGGGAAAGACTGAACAGTCTGATTTAGAATAAACATTCTGGGATAAAAATCTGTTTCCCCTCAGAAGAGAGCATCATAAAACATTTTTCTAAGAAATACATCAGATGGCCCCTGATTTAACATGCAAAATGCGAATAGTTCATTCAATAACTGTTTAATCAAATGCCTTTCACATGTGAAGATTTGAAAAATAACCAATAGAAGGATGCTCCACTTATTCCACATTAGAGGGAAACAAAGTAACCCACAGAAATAAAATCTTCCCAATCAACCTCATTAAAAAATAGTTGACAGATAACTTATAGTCCTTAAAACAACATTTAAATGTTTAACACTTCCAATGGAAATACTTTGAAATTACACTGCACATTTTCCTAGAGTCTTAGAAAGAAATTTTTGAACATGACAAAAGTTTTTCTAACGACTCATGTTCATGATGATCAATTATTGCGCTGCACTGCAGTCTAATGATGCCCAGAGGGACAATCCCAGGGTGGGGGTGGTGTGCGCCGCTGCACTTCAGTGGCTCTACATTGCTGTGCTTTCACTTCTGGTTTCTGACCTTGATGGGTTTTCTCTCTCCGCTCTGACTTCTCTGTACTTTTAGATTTTGATATGATCTGTCAGTTCCACAACTGTTCTTAATTTTCTGCTTGTACCAAGAAAAGAGCTTAACGTGCTTTTTAGAATTTTCTGCTTGTACCCAGACCACAACGAAGAAAGATCCACACCATTATGGCATGTATTTTGGCTCATGATTTTTAAAAAAAGCTATACTCATCTTCATGTCTCCAATGGCAGAGGATTAGGCTGACTGGTTACTCTGCCCGCAAGATGCTTGTGACGTTGCTATGGCAACGATGTTGACAAAATGGCAATTATCATGACCTTAGGACACTAGGAAAAGGGTGTCACTGAATCTTCACAATCAAAGGACGGAGGTACAATTAGAATCTTATTTTACAAAAGGGGCAATTAAACTTAGAAAGGTTAACTAATGTGACTGTGGTTACTTGAAAAGTCCTCAAACTAGTATTTGAGTCCAGACTGATAACAAGAGCTAATACTCCTACTTATTTTCTACATTACCTCTAAAGGTCAGTAACTGCATTTGTCATTTTTTTAAAGAAATGACTTACAACATAGGTACAAGGTTTTAAAAGAAATGAAGGTTACTGAGTTTTAACTATGTCCATTTCTTCAGTTTATGTACATACTGCTTTTTTGAGCCTGCTCTTAATAGGCACTCATTTTGTTGAATTATCTGCTACTTAAAATGAAGATGTTAATATAATTCTGGTGACTGATAATATTATACTATCATCACTTTAAGTTGATAAAATTCCCATTGCTATTTCCCCCAAAACTGAATTACAATATGTTGTGTTTAAGTTATAAAAGTACTATCGTCCTTATCTGACTCATCACTTAATTTGCTACTTAATTTTGGAAGTCTGGTACATTCTCACTCTCTCACATCCCAAAGTACATCTTGGACTTCAGAGGGAGACTGAAAGGCTCAGGGATTACATTCTTCACACATGCATGCTCCTTTGGTCTGCACAGTGATTTCAAAATTTCTAATTAACAGCAGACTTAAAAATAAGGAGATTTCATATAAAATGTAGATTCCTGATTAGCATCTTTTTGGCTAGCAGTATCTTCTGTCACTTTTTTCACTGAACTCAGTTCAATAGCACAGGCAACTCTACCAAATCAATACTGTGTGGTGTCATTTTTCTGGCAAGTGAACTGATGTTGAAAAGTTCATGAGACAAAGGGAAAAAAGGGAGACAGACGGCTTTAAATGAAATATTTTCTCTCAGTAACAATAAATTATTAATTTGGCTTCCACATTTAATATATAAATAACAAAACACCGAACAACAAATATCACTAAAATTAAAAAATAAGTAAGTCTCTATTTAGAAAGTCAAATAGTGATGGGTGTAACTGAAATATTAGGCAAGGGCAGTATATAGGGAACTAAGGCGAGGCATTAGTTATTTTATAATTAGAGGAATAAATTTAATAACATATATAAAGCACCTAATGCCTCCAAATTGAATGGCCTTTAATAAAGGTTATCACTTTAATCATGATTATCATCACTTCACAAAGACCTGATGAACACAACTGGACAGGTGCTAGTCATTTGTAATCCTTAACACAGTACCTAGAACAGAGGTTCAGTTTTGGAAAAGTTGGTTATTATGCTGCTTTGTTTCCTAAAGCACTGTGAGAAAGTGTTACCTGTAATTGACCCTTTGTTTTACTGGTGCTTTCAGCACACAGAATTTTGAAAGGCTACAGGTCCTCTAACCTGAAAGAAGAAGATAAAATAAATCCTGAGGCTGATGGCTCCCCTTAAAACAGTAGAAGAGAAACAAAAAACTGAAGACCAGGAGTACAATGAAATAGAGATATCTCACAGTCACACACAATGGATGGGAAATTCCAAAGTTAGAGAAAAATATACCTATCCCTAATTTTATGAATGGGAAAAATAACACTCAGAATTGAATAATTTTTGTATCACTTATAAATATGAATCCTTCCAAAATTATTAACTTATTTTCTGAAAATAATTATTCAAATATAACATGGATTATTTATCTACATCATAACACTAAGGAAATCATTTAGCTAGGAAAACATGAAATATCTCAACTTCAAAACTGCTAGTCCATACGCTAGAAAACAGACATGCTTAATTAAATAAGTTGTTTTGTTACACACAGATAAACAGAGATTTCTCCTTTTTCCCATGTTTTCCCTTAGTTAAAAATGTAATAAATAAAACCCAATTATTACAGAGTCCATGAAATTTCCACACTTAAATGACTAATCACCGAATAAGAGCTTTCAGACCATTGTCAAAAGCATTTACTGCTGTCTTAAGCTACAGAAACTGCTTTTCCAACAATGCTTAACATTTTCAACTGTAAGGCAAATTACCGAGTAGAGCTGTCCTCTTTAGAGAGGGAGTTTTGATTTGAGAAGGTGAATGTTATAGGTGAGTAAGACCTAAAGACGCAAGCTATTGTTGTGGTTATCCCCAAGCACCTTAATTTTAGACTTGTGGGAAGTAAATGAGGCAGATAATACCAGGAACAAAGTTTGTGCAAAGACTGTAAATCCTTACCCCTGCGCTGTGCTCTGCATCAATAGAAACCTTTCAGCTAGGCTGAATAATCTCATAAACCCTGTGAGAGAAGTTATATTTCTACTACTCAAACTCAAATCCAGACCGATTAGATTGATATAGCAACTTTCTTAATCTCTTTTGCAAAGGAGAATTAGTCTGTCTGAATTCTGAATCTAACTCTACTTTCTTTAAAATAGTAGATTTAACCATTTTCCTTAATCAAGCTGATTAAGGTTCTAATTTAAACAAGGAAGAAATACTAAAAGGAAAGGAAAAATAATATAAAAGAAGAAAACAGTAAGACATTGTGTGGAACATTACCATTTATTAACAATCTTACTGTCAGATTTTAATATCTTAATGAATATTCTATAAGTTATTATTTGTTTTTAATTGTCTGACTACCTTTGGAATAGCCACCTGTTTACTAAATCTATGTTTAAAATTGTCTTTAATTATCCATAATTTGTTTTTTATAAAGCAAATGCTTTATTTAAAATAATAATTGTTTGCTTTTTATAAAGCAAATAGGAGAGATATTTGTCTAAAATAATGCTGTATTAATTCAATTAAAAAAGTAAATATTCTGAAATTTAGTCAAAGAAATTAAAACATGTTTTCTTTTAGGATTTTAGGCTATATTTAAACATATTGAAAATATCATTTCCCTAAAGACACGACATATATAAGGTAGTGACAGAGGAGGTGGAAACTACACTCATTTCCTCCCAGGACCAAACTGGAATTACAGCTAAATTATAGAACAATTAGCCTGAATAGCCAACAGAAGACTAGCTGAAGAGGAGCCTTATAACCCAGAATTTACAGAAGAAGCCACATCGAGACTGGTAGGAAGAGCAGAGCCAGTAAAACTGCTGGTCCTGCTACCCTGGGCAGTAGCTGAGGTTTCAGAGCAGTATGTCAGCTGCGGGTGAGGGGTAGTCCCCCTGAGATGGGTAGGGTCTAAACCCCATGCTGGGCTCCCCAGCCCAGAGCCCAGAGCCTAGAAGAGGTGGCCATATAACACCTGGCTGTGAAAAGCACCAGGATTTCTGTCCACCAGCAGGGAAAGACAGGAGTCTGCTAGAGACACAGGCATCCTTTTATAAAGCCAACACACAAAATTTCGTTGGCAGCCACTCACCCTGGGATCCAGCAGAGGGAAGGTAGAGCAAACTAGAGTCACGTGAGGAGAGTCCAAGCTTTGTGGCTCAGGGTCCCTGGGCTGAATAAATCTCCTACACCACAGGTGCCATCTTTCCTGGGTGGAGCTTGCCCCTCCCATGGCATCAGCCTGAGAGGAAAGCAATAGCCCCACTCTCTGGACTCCCTCTTGCCCCACCCTGCTAAGGAGAACCGACAGAAGCCCTTTCAGTGACTGAGCCTAAAAGGCAACCGGCATACATGCAGAGGCAAGTGGAGTTGGATCTCTCAGTGCCTTGGGACTTTAGCTGACCTGCTCCCAGGACCTGGTGTTAGTACATGCCAGCCTAGGTACACAGTCTGTCCTTCCATCACATGCTCAGGCCCAGCAGAGACAGCTACAAACACAACCTTGTAGTTCCAAACAGGTTGTGAGGGACAGTCACAGGTAGTATGTTATACTGCCCTGCACCAGAGTCTCTCCCAAGAGGACCAGAACCAGCACACCCACTGGTCAGGGCAGGCATTGTCAGAGAAGGGTCCAAACAGCTTTAAAAGCAGCACATTCAAAGAGAAGTCTCAGCAGACATGAGCCCTGCTGAGGTAAATTGCATTCTGCAAAGTCAGCACCTGCAGGGCTACTTGCACACCTGAGTCAGCATTGAGCCTTACAATCCTCCAGTCTGAGGGTTGATCCCAAGCACAAATGGGCCAACAGCAACCAAGACTCAATTTCAGCCCTAACCAGCATAGCTCAGTTGGTTGAATGTAGTCCTGCAGAGCAAAAGATTGCTGGTTATTTCCTGGTTAGGGCATAGGCTGGGTCTGGCCAGGCCCTGGCTGGTGCACATGCAGGACGCAACCAATTGATGTTTCCCTCATACATGGATGTTTCTCTCCCTTTGTTTCGCTCTGCCTTGCCCTCTCTCTAAAAATAAAATAAAATCTTTTTTAAAAAGATTCGGTTACAATAGAAGGACCCACATAACCCACATAAGGGACATTCCTGAAGCACTCAGCTCAGGTTATCAAGGAGACAGCACCATTGGACCCCACAAGAAATCTACCATATAAGGCCAGCACACCAACACTTGGAGTCATAGCAGAGCTAACTAATACATACAAAGAAACACAAAGAGGCAGCCAAAATGGGGAGACACAGAAGAGAATTTACCCAAAGCAGCCAAAAACTAATTCAAAAGGATATATGCACCCCTACCTTCACTGCAGCATTATTTACAATAGCCAAGATTTGGAGGCATCCCTAGTGTTCATCAGCAGATGGCTGGATAAGAAAGCTGTGGTACATTTGCACAATAGACTACTATTTGGCCACCGAAAAGAAGAAAATCTCATCCTTTGCAACAACATTGATGGACCTGGAAAGCATTATGCTAAGTGAAATAAGGCAGTCAGAGAAAGACAAGTACCATATACTTTCACTCATATGTGGGCTCTAAAGAGCAAACTGAACTTTCAAGTTTCAAATAGAAACAAACTCACAAGAGCTATAGGGGTAAGGATCTTGGGTGGACATGCACATAGACAACAGTGTGGTGAGTACTGGGGGAGGGAAGGGCTGGGAAGGTGGAGGAGGATACAGAGGGGATAAATGGTGATGGACAGAGACTTGAGTTGGGCTAGAGAACACACAACATAGTATACGAATGATGTTGTAGAACTGTGTACCTGAAACTTGCATAATTATGTTACCCAGTGTCACCCAAATATATTCAATAAAAAAGAAAAAGAAAAATATTCAAGAAGACATGACATATAGTAGATGCTCAATCTTTATCAAAATAAACAAATTAAATTTATAAATTGATAAAAGTTTATCTTTTTATGAAGACGTCTTTGATGTTAACTTTAATGTAACTAAGCAACGGTCTAATTCAATGATCGGTAAATATTTCCAATGGGGTGCTTGATCAGTAAAAAACTTTTTAGTGGCCCTGGCTGGTGGCACAGTGGATAAGGCACCGGCCTGCGAACCCAAAGGTTGCTGGTTTGATTCCCAGCCAGGGCAACAAAACCAGGTTGCAAACCAGGTCTCCAGACAGCTTTGTAGCTGGAGGCAGGTGAAAGGCAACCATACATTGATGTCTCTCTCCCTCTCTGCCTCTTTCCCTTCCCCTCTCTCTAAAAAAATAATAAATAAAATATTTTTAAAAACCCAACTTTTTAGCACAGTCCTCTATATATGTACTTATTTTTAAGTTTTAGATTGATGTGGTGATATTGTGCTCTCCTGGGCTGGGCCTAAGCCATGCCAGATGAGGGGGAAAAAAATTTTATATACTTATCACTTTAGTCATATATTAAGCATATTGCAAACTCACACATACAAATAAACCAATTTTAAAACAGAGAGACACCCTGACTGATGTGGCTCAGTGGACTGAGTGCCAGCCTGCAAATCAAAGGGTCACCAGTTCAATTCCCAGTCAGGGCACATGCCTGGGTTGCAAGCCAGGTCTCCAGCCAGGTCCCCAGCTGGAGGAAGGTGAAAGGCAACCACACATTGATGTTTCTCTCTCTTTCTCCCTCCCTTCTCCCCTCTCTAAAAATAATAAAATCTTAAAAAATAATAATTAAATAAAGATAAAATAATCAACATCTGGTATAAGTTGAAATTATTTTGATATGTTATTTTAATGCTTGTCCTGGCTGCTAACTAAAATACATACTATAAATGAGAGGAAAGGAACAATGCTGTGACTATCAAATTAAATAACTCTTTTTTTTACAACTCCTTTCACCATCTATCATCTTTCATAAAACTTAGCTTACATATTTTCATTTTCCCTGAAGCTAGGTTATCTTGCCAAGTGACCATTAAGATGATTCATTTATATTTATAATAACATTTATATTTAAAATAAACAGGCTTAGGATAAATTATAACTTCAATTAGCTTTTCATTTGGGGGGATCTTTTTTAGAAGAATTATTTGCTTACTTTTTTTTAGAAGATTTTTTTTTAATTCATTATTTTTAGAGAGAAGGGCAGGGACGAAGGAAGAAAGGGAGAGAAGCATCAATATATGGTTGTCTTTTACCTGCCTCCAGCTAAGGACCTGGCTGGAGACCTGACTTGCAACCTGTTTATGTGCCCTGACTAGGGAATTGAACCAGCAACCGTTGGGTTCACTGGACGGCACCAATCCACTGAACCACCAGCCAGGGCTGAAATCAGTTTTCAAGTTTTGGAAAAACTGCTGCAAGATTCACATGTATGCAAATAAAAGAACTTTCAAGCTTGAAATCACTTGTGGAAATAAAATCACAATGATAAACACTTTTTCTTGATATTTTGCCCCAAATGACTTCTCCAACCAAATTTTCTTTGAAAGCAGTTATTTCAACTTAATTGTTAAAATGTCCCCTTTACCCTGAGAAATATATTTTTTCCAAAATTTCTAGTAAGCATATGCTCAGAAGTTTTCCAAACATAGATATCTTAGTAAAGCATCTTAGAATATGTAAATCTACAGCTTTTCTACATAATACCAAATTGTTTACAAACGTGGTTGTATACATTTACCTTTCCTATGCTATTTTCTCTGTGTTACTTGGGTTATTTTTTACTATAGCCAAAAGAGCTAAAATTTCACCAGATGGCATACGGCTTTTTGTTTTTGCTTTTAGGAATGTACACAGTAACATATTATCTTAAAGTTCCTTGGAAGGACTGAGCAAAAAGGAAAAAGGACTCATGGACATGGACAACAGTGTGGTGATTGCTGGAGGGGGAGGCTATAAAAGAACTAAACGGTAATAGAAATAACAAAATAAAGATCTAAAATAATAAAAATAAAATAGTAATTTTAGCCATTTCTAATCATCTCCTGAATGTTTAGTGTTTAACTATCTTGCTGATCATGAGGGTGCCATAAACTCGTTGGCTAATATATCAATGTACAATAGGTCTTAGGTTAAAATTCATCATTAAGAACCAATTCTGTCACAATGTAATATCACATATAATATGCTAAAATTTTGTTTGGAATATTAGCACTTATATTATTAAGGGTTTATCCCAGGAATGCAAGATTAGCTTATTATTCAAAACCAGTAAAAGTAATTCACTATATTAACAAACTAAAAGGACACACCATATAGTAAGAATATTTAAGATCCAAATGATTCACTTTGAGCAGAAAAAGCCCCCATGAATTTCCTTCTACAGTCTCACTTGTAGAAAAACAGCATGATTAAGAAGCTCCATATATGACAGTGTCTACACTAGGAGTGTTTTATTCAATGTGGTTATGACATTAAAAAAGCAACTGGACTCACTTCTGTTTCTGAAAGAAATTCAAGTAACTCAAGATTAGAGTATCTTCCTGCCTAATTTAAGTTTTCACATCATGAACACATGGTATAATACTACTGTACACAAATGTAAACTTCAGGGAAAAAATATAAACATTATTTCTACTATGTCCTTTGAGATTCAATATCTTATCTTTGAAAGAAATACTCAACAAAGAAAAGGTATACTCATTTGAAGCTGTAGTAACAGTTTAGGTAAATAATCATTTAAGCTCAATGAATCTGCAGTTGTCATTTTATAAAAGGCACTTACATAGTGCCAGGTACACATACAATCAGAACTTAAAACTGAGACTTCCAAATTATATCCAGTATTTTTTTACTTCATAAACTTCTGGAAGTTATGGGTGACAAATTTGTCAGAAAGTTCCCTTTACCAACTAAAGGAAGGACAACCCAATCTCCGTTATGAACTGTCATTAGTAATTTAGCAGAGCTAGAAGACAGTTCAGCCGAGTAGACAGAAAATTAAAACATGGGCAGCTCCTGATTGGAAATTTATTCATAGCAGGTAATAATATAGCACAATCAGGATCCCTGGTAATACTCAGAATGAGATTTAATTCTGATAACTTTGATGAAGGCACTCAAATCAGAGATTATAAATGGTGACAGGTTGTGACATATAGATAGGATAAAATGAGCATCAGCAACATATCTCTACAGAAGATGGTTCTATAGAAGATCTTTTAAAATGGGAAATATAATAATTTCAAAAATTATTATAAGTTTTCAAACCAGAAGCTTAGGCCTTAGGTATACCATGTACCATTTTCATATATACTTTTCAATGGAGTGTAACATTAATCAACATACCAAAGTTAAGGGTTGGAAAATAACTCATTTTTAAATATGAAATATGCACTGTCATTTCTGATTTCACCTGGATAAGGAACAAACCTAACATTATACATAGAGTAGCTATTCTATGGGAAGGGTCACTGTGAAGGCTTGAGTTTTCATGTGTATGTGCATATAAGGATGTAAGGGAAATTCATTAGATGAACTTAACATACAATATACTCATATATTATTTACATTTATAAAGAACAATAAGTTTATATTGGATTTTGTGTACCTTGTTATGTTTTCTAATTATCAACAATAGCATTATTTTTTAAAGAAAAATGTATTTTTTTAATTGCCTATTTCAGGCATAACACTCTACAGTAGAAACACAGGTGAGAAAAATAGTATTTTCACATAGATAGGTATCCCGATACAACTATTTAGAATTTACGAGTGGCATATTCAATATGCATAGTCAACTTGTTAGATGCAGGGATTTTAAAACATAACCCTAAAATTCTTTCCTGTTCCTTCCACTAAAAGGAGGAGTTGATTTTCCCCATTCCTTAAATCTGTACCAGTTTGATCAAAAATTGTAACAAATGATGAGTATCATTTCCAGATCCAGACCATAAGAAAAGGCAGCCTCCATGTCTGTCATTTGACACCTTCACTCTTGTAAGATACCCAGGTAACCAGTGGATGGACTACAACAGGAGGACTTGAAGCCCTTTCAGGCCACAGCTATGACTGAGCTCCTGGCTGAGAGCCACCACCAAATGTCAGTCATGTGAGCACACCATCTTTGAAGTAGATTCTCCACCCTCTAAGGAAGTCGCCCCAGCTGACACAACATAGAAAAGAGAGCTGTTCTGATTGAATTATGGCTAAACTGTAGTTATAGAAAGAAAATAAACAACTGCTTTTGGCTAAAGTCACTACATTTTGGGCTGGTTTGTTAAGCAGCAATAGATAACCAAAAGAGCAGAGTAGGATTTGAATCATGAATGCTGATTACAAAATGGCTTTAGCATTATACCAAAGCAATGTTATATCATATATGTTATACCCAATCATAACAGAAGAAAGAGAATGTAAAAAGCCTGATAAATGTCATCAGGCTAATAATATAAATTTTGTCAATAAAGTTTTCATAAATTACACATAGTATTGAGAAAGTAACTCAACACTGAGCATGAGAAACTTTAGTATTTTATACACTGACAAATTTAAGTATGTAAGAATTTAACTTTGGTGAATTACATTGGCTTTGTAGGATTTTCACCTACAATATTTAACAATGTAATAATCAGTATAATAAACCTATATAATAAATAGTAATTCTTTAAAATTTGGAAAATTTAGATAGAACATTTAAAATAACAGAAATTCATTTTAAGTTGAACTAAATTTATAGAGGACTAAGCCTGTATGACATAACAAAGTCAAAAATAATAACATAAAATAGTAAGCTAAAACTGTAATATACATTATTCACCAAAAGTACACACCTGAGAAAGATTAATAATTTATTCAATAACCAAAGAAACCATGGATTAAACAAACATGTTAACTATATCTTGATTTCTGCAGTAAAAAATTTTTAAACAATTATATATGATAGCTTTTCTTTAGAAAATTGGTAACTTTAGAATTTAAAAGCTTATGATACAAAAATACATTATAACAAATATTTTAATAAAATACTTTTATACATAAAATTTACCCACTTAATGTATTTCTAAGATACAGTACTACAAAGTAATTGTTTTTATAATGAAATTTAAACATTTAATGTATTTCTTTCCTAAAGCACAGTTCTAAAGGATAGAGCTAACTTTTATTCATCCAAATATAAACTGGAGAGTTCAATTAACTGTGATTCCTGTCTACAATCAACATTTATCAGATTTCCCCAATAACGTAATTAGTGGGATTACATCACAAAATTAGCACGGCTATACGTGTTGGGTCCTTTTTACCTGTTATAAACTCATATTATAAAAGGTAATGTTCAAAAAAGTGATTAAAATACAAAATACCAGGCCCTGGCTGGTGGCACAATGGATAAGGCACCAGCCTGCAAACCCAAAGGTTCGATTCCCAGCCAGGGCACATAACCAAGTTGCAATCCAGGTCTCCAACCAGGTCCTCAGCCAGATCCTTGGCTAGAGGCAGATGAAAGACAACCATACATTGATGTTTCTCTCCCTTTCTGCCTCTTTCCCTTCCTCTCTCTCTCTCTCTCTGGAAATAATAAATTTAAAAATCTTTTAAAAATAAAAATAAAAAATAAATTAAAAAACACAAAATACCTTTACAGAAGGAATAGTTATTAATAAGCCCCCAAATTATGCCTCTTTCTTAAAATGAAAAACCTGAAAAACAATGATTAATTGATTCATACTAAAGTGAGGCCTGGAACTCTGCCACCAGCTTTTGACTTTTGCGTCTTTCCCCGTACATTATGCTGCTTCATCTGGTGTGAGTGATTCCTTTATGGCCATGAAATTTACAATCATGTATGAAATGAAGAAAAGTGTGTCATGAAACAATTCCGTCCATATAAAGGTCATCTGATTTGTACTAAAAATTAGAATTCAATGTTTATCAAATTATTTGTTTAACAATTTTTCTACACTACTCATTTTCCAGGTGTGTGTATGATTATATCTATAATATAAAACATCCAAAAATTAATTAAATTATTTTCAAAACACTTATTTTTAAAAATTAGTTATACTTGATACTCTGCTACTTTTAATATGCCTTATAACAATTTCCTTTATATTTTCACTTATGATAAAAATAGATACAAGGTGATAGTATTTTGGCTTTTTAACAAATTTTGCCAAATTATGCTATTTAGATTTAATTACCTAAAACACCCTTCTACATATATGGTAAAAGAAGTCAGAGATGTGTTTACTTTTACAAAATTGTTTCAACAGTATGCCTTAGCTTATTATCTGTGAGATGGCTATATAAACAGTGCTCACCATGTATAAGTAGAGTTGCTATTTAAAATAATTAAAATGTATAGTTAAAATAGCTAAAACATTTGACACTATACTTGACATATTTTTACACATTAATAAATATTACTTGTTATTATAGTTATAATTATTTAGCTGTAGTCTAAAACATGGTAATATTATTAAGATAAAAAACATAAAATATTATTTTTAAAAATAACCTACTTAAAACAATGTGTACTTCATTATAAAAGGGATACTTGCTAAGGTTAATTCAACCTGATAAAATGGTCTTTTTCATACCAAAAAAGCTTCACATTAACCCTTTTAAATGAGAATATAACATATATTTTAAACAAAAGATTTGTAAAACTAAAATTAAATGCAACTTATTATGAATATGTGTTATATAAAACAAACTAAATTCTATAACTATGTTAAACATTCCTTATAAAATTATTAAAAACTTATTTTAAGAAATTAAGTATCAGTGAGAGATTACACATACAATGAATTTAGTGAAATTCCTTAAAATTAATTTTAAACAAAGAAAACCCTTCAACATTATATGTACCTACCTAGAATAGGCAAACAATCGACTATCCCAAAGATCATGAGTTCCTCTAGGTCCAGAATGAAAATAACAGGAATCTGTCCCATCAAACATATTCAATCCATCTTCTGAATTTTTTGAAGCATGGCTGTGTACCACATCTAAGAGGACAGTAATACCCATTGAGTGAGCTGTGTCAACCAGTTCTTTTAGCTCTTCAGGAGTTCCGTATCGACTGAAGATAAAGAATACAGAAAAAACATGCACATCATATTTAAGGCAAATAGCCAATCATTCACTGTGAACCATTTGTTTTACCAGCACAGTACCATATACTTTAAATATGCAAATGATATATAACAGATAACAGTCAGTTGCTTAATACTTGCTATTCAGCAAATATAAAAACATTGAAAATTCAATCAAGCTATTAAATGTAGATGTATATCCCAACAAAAATTCACATTCTGAGTAGATTTGAGTTAGGTTGCAGAACCCTAGTTCTCTATACTCTGAGCTTTTGCTTTCTATCTCCAAGTCTAACCAACCCCGGGAATATGGTCATTTCTGTTCACAGGCACAACCCTTTGAGTGTACATGGCTGGGTTTAAGTGAACTCTTAAGCATATTTCTTTGAAAGTCCTTTGGGCCTTGGTTCAGGCCTTCTCTCCTGCACTTACTTATTCTGAAACTGAAACACGCACAGGCACCAACAGGACAAGACAAAATGCTGTATGTCACCACTCATGCAGAAAAGATATTGCTCACATTTGTTGGTGTTAAAAGCAGTTTCCTAGTTTACATAAAAGAGAAAATAAAAATCACACCCAAGAGGAAGTCCTCTCCTAACCTATGTAAAATCTCAACACTATAGTTTTCCATAGCATCATCTTAGTCTTTTACATGGTCGCCCTTCTGATTAATTATTTCTCTTCCTCACTAGACCACATACTCCTTTGGAACAGGGGCTACATCTAACTGGCTTCCCATGCATGGTATAGCATAGTGCTTATTATACAGAACTTCTCCCAGTAGCCAACTCCATCGGACAGATAGAGCTATATCTTAAAATGTAAATAAAATTTATATCACCTTCTACCTTATACCATACTTGCATCCTCATTGTCCTTAGGATGAATGCCAGTGTCCTAATCATGACCTACAGCACTGTTTAATGTGGCTCTTTCCAATAACTTCAGATTTATGACACCCTACTCCCTCCTCTCCTTATCCTAACCACCAAGCCTTTTAGCCACTCAATGAACTGGATGTTCAGTAAATGAACAGTACTAAAGTTTCATTCATTCATTTGTTTGTTTAACAAATACATACATGTTAGGTCATCTACCATGTCATAAAGTTTCCTATGCCCTGGAAATTCAGCAGTGAACAAAATAAACATTGCTGCCTTTATAAATTTTACATTCTACTTGGGAAACAACAAATAAATAAGCAAGGTATGTGGAATCTCAGACAGCCATCACTTACCTTAAAAAAAATGAATCAAAACCACTGGTAAAAAGGGAAGGTTTGCTATTTTAAATAAGGACAGCAGTAAAAGTTTCATGAGGCAATATTTGAGCAAAGACCTTAAAGAAGTAGGGATCAGGGCATGTGAATAGTTAATGAGAAGAATGCTCAGAAAGAGCCCTGGAGACAGAAATGAGCTTAGGGGCATTTGAAGGATAGCAAATATTACTGTAGGTGGAGTGGAATGAACAAAAAAGAGATAAGACCAGAGGAGAAGCCAAGATACAAATTACATGGGGTATTATGGACCTTTGGCTTTTATCCTGAAGGGAAATCATCAGAGGGTTCTTTGCAAAAGAGTGATATGAGTTAACTTTCATTTTTAAGTGGTTACTATGGCCACTGTACAGAAAGTAGTCCATGTATATAGAGGGAGAGAAAACTAGGGGAAGGATAGGAGAAAAAGATAAAATAGAGTGACTAGTTAAGAGTTATTGAAGTAACACAGGTAAGACATAATAGCAACTTGGTACACAGTGGTAGCAGTTAAAGCAGCCAGATGAGGGACACATTTTGAAGTTACAGATGGGTAAATTTAATGCTAATTAGAGCTAGAATGACAGAAGAGTCATATATATTGCAAAAGTTTTTGAATTAAACAACTGGAAGATGAAAATGTCATTTACTGAACTAGGAAAGATGACTGGAGGAAGAAGTTGGAAAGTAAGATCAAAAATTTAATTTGGGATGCGTTAAGTATTAGGTAAATATTAGATATCCTAATGTCAAACAGACACTGTTTAAAGTTTGGAACAGAGGTCAGGACTACAGAGTTAAATCTGGGAGTTGGTATATAAAGTATATTTAAACCATAAGAATGTATATGACTTGATGAGACCCCAAGGTGCTTCATATAAACAGAGAAGAGAATGGAACCAAGGGCTGAGTACTGGTAGATCCAATCTTTACGGCTCAGGAAGAGCATAGGAAATAAGAAACAAGAAGAAAGATGGGAAAAACAACAGGAGGGTAAACTATTCTGAAAGCCAAGAAAAGAAAGTTCCAAGACAGTGGGAGTAACCAACTATGCCAAAATCTGTTGGCAGTAAAGAAAGAACTTTCAGCTGGACAATGTGGAGGCTATTCCATACCAATGAAGAGCATTTTCAGTGAAGAGGTGAAAAGGCTCCTAGGAATAGGTTTAAGAAAGAAGAGTGGAGGAACTAAAGTAAATAAAGGTAACTTACTTAAGAAGAACTACAATAAAGAAAAGCAGATAAATGAATACTTTTTTTTGTCTTGAAATCTATCTACCTATTCCCACTTCAGTCCTGTCCAAGTGAACTTTTGATCATGCTTTATATCTCAGTGCTAACATTAGTTCATATTCAGTCTAATCTAATCAGACCTCTTATTCTATGCTATTATAGCACCCTAATATTTTCTTCTTTGTTTCTATTACAGGTAGAAATCATGATATGTATGATTATTGGATTAAAATCTCTAGGCCACCTCAGTATACCCTCCATGAGGCAAAGAAAATGTTAGACATGTTCAACTTGTGATCATTCAGGTCAGCACTTCTTCAATTTCACAGAACTCCTTGTGTTTTTCTGCACAGAAGGCCCCATTCCTTAGATTTCGGCAAGAAAAGAAGGAAAGTCCTTTTGTGGGTAGTACATGTCCTACCCAAGGACTCCTCAGTCACCTTTCTACATGAGTCAATCCTTTTCTATAAAAAGATGTGAGCTCTGGCAGTAATAGCTTCCATAAGACATGATTTTCTGACTAAAGCTTGGGCCCCCAAATCATGAAAATTTCAGCAAGCAACTGAATATCCTTGATCAGAAATCATTTCATGAAAAGCAACATTAAATCAAGGCCAACCTGTAAAGGTAGATGGGATGAAAGACTAGGATCTTAAACATGCTAAACTTATGTTAACTCTAAATAAGCCTAAATAAGTTAAAAAATGACATCATATAAAATATAAAAATTCTTTTTGTTTCCTTTCTTTTCAAAAAAGAATATATATAATTAGTCTTTCCTTTTACCTTGAAGCTGCAAAGAAGCTTGTGATTTGGTAACCAAAGCTGGCATAATAAGCATGTTCCATGATCGCCATCAATTGAATGCAATTGTATCCTATATGAGCAAAGTACAAACAGATTAAAACCACATTTAAAAAAAAATAAAAAATATATAACACAGAATCCTTGTTCTAAAGACATTAAATATTATACATAATCATTTACATATAAATGACCTCATCATTTTGAAAAGTGCCTCTACTTGAATATCTTTTGCTCGTCTGACCTTCTAACAAAATCGGACAGTTGGTTCTTGAGAGTTATACTCTAACTAGCTATTTCAAATGTCTTCATTTTAACAAGTAATAAATTATATGCAAATAGACTCTTAATTTGGATTTAGAATATTAAAGATGGAAATCTCCATATGCTAAACTTCAACTGCACTTGTAATATTCATACTAAAGACTATGAATGCTAAATAAAAGTAACCAATTGCATGCCACATACTTTTTATTTTACCTTTTTCTTTATATTCAGTTATTCTACCATATAGCATAAGATAGAGAAACAAATCCATTTTTCCACAAAGTAGTTGTTACAGAGTTAGCATTAATTCTTCTACTTTCCACTAGTTCTTGGGCCTCTTAAATTACCCTGAAGATGCTTATGTGCACATGTGAGTACATACATAGGTATATATGCACATACAACCTTTCTTTTTCTGTTTGAAAATGGTTTGCTCTATCACTAAATGAAGTGACTCAAAAAGGTAGGCATTGCTTTTTTTTTTTTTTTTTTTTTAAGATTTTATTAATTATTTTTAGAGAGAGGCAGAGAGGGAGAGAGACTTTAATGTATGGTTGCCTTTCACCTGCCTCCAGCCACAGACCTGACTGGAGACCTGGCTTGCAACCTGGTTATGTGCCCTGGCTGGGGAATCGAACCTGTGACCTTTGGGTTTGCAGGCCGGCACCTTACCCACTGTGCTACCAGCCAGGGCAAGGCATTGCTTTTTAAAAAAAATCCATAACATTTAAAAGTATTTATTAATGTGCTTTAATGTAAGCAAGTAATCAGAAAAAACTTTTATTTTTTAAAAAAACTAAAAATCAAGATTTCTTTCACCAAGTACAATTTGGTGTAATTTTCAAATATTATTTGATTGCTTTGTATGGTATATATACAAAAAATACTTATATCCTGTTTTCAAAGTCCAATTCAGGTTAATATAGCTTCTTGTGCATATTTTCAGCAGATAATTAATATTGGAACAATTATAAATTCACATTAAGAATTAGGAATTGATAAATTTAAAAAATAACAAATCCCATGGTTCATAATCTGCTGAAAAGTTTATAACTGTTTGCCCTTTTGCTGCAGAAAAAATCCAAATTAACTCTATCTGGTTTGATAGAAATAAGTATATAATAAACTACTGCTCAGCTGACATAAATAAATTATGTATTTCATAACAAAATATAAACTTTGCTGTTTATCTGTTATTCAGTAAATATTATTCTCATAATCAAGCAATAACTTATAGTTTTTATTGTTAAATTATGGCATTAATCATTCCTGGATTTATTTATGTTCAGAATACTGACCTAGGCAATTCAAACACAAAGATAAATGAATCATTGTTCTGCCGAAACTTATACAAGAAAAATGTCATAAATCATTTGTTACAATATAAAATGACAGAACCTCTTGAATATAACAATTTTAATATAGTATCTATTAAATATTATCAGTGTTAAATTCTCTACAGAGTTTTTTAATTTTAGTTTCTGGAAACTAACCTCATTATCACAGATAATTATGATCTATATATAACTGAAAACTTCAACGGTGAAGTACAAAAGTTTCTGGTAGCCAAAATCTGTACTGCCTAGCAAAAGCAGAATAATTAAATGTACTTTATCTTCCTGCTTAGCCATTGGAGCAGATGCTAATACCTTGTGAAATGATAAAAAAAAAAAAAAAAAAAGGCAAAGCTATAAAAAGAAAAAGAATAGGCTTAAAGCATACTGAATCAATAATTCAGCAGCATACTATTCACTCTCTTGGTTATTCCTGTGAAGACAGGGTTTGTGTCATTATAGCCCAAACATGAGCATCTACAACAATGTGTTTCACACAGAAGGTGCACCATAAACATTTGTCAAAAATGTCACCCAGACAAGAGCTGTATGTACAATGCCTCTGATATAAAAATGAGTTTCAGTCATCTTATAAATGTGTAATTTTTTCCCTAAGAAACTAAAATGAACAGGCTTTACTCAATGACCACTTAAATGATAGAAGTTATCTCCTATAAAAAAGTAATTATGCTTATGTATTTATCTACAATTTTGCAAGATATTAGTTCACATTACTTAAAATTATAATTGGAATAATACATTGAATTCTTATGCTTATCCCATTTCTTTTTTTGTGCTATCACTATTACAGGGCAATTTGAGAAGCCTAAAATAAAATGTATTTCTATTACATAGTTAATCTCTTAACACAAAAAGAGACACTTGTAATTAGCTTTTGTAATAAGAAAAGAGATTCATTAAATTTTTATCTGAATAAAAATCAGTTATTACTTACCAAGGCCTTTGATTCTCGGTAGTACATTGCATGTAAAATGTTTGTAAGAAGCTACTTTTCCTTCATGGGAAGAAATTCCCACATGAGATTCATAAATTCGTAGACCTCTTGGCTTCTTTGGTCTGGAATGCTTAAACTGCAGAATATAAAGTTAGATATACAATTTGAACAGAAATGTGGGTACGACGCTAGCCAATTAAGCATGTTAAGTGAAATGGTGAATCAACTCAGTCAAACACTCTGGAACTGTTTCCGCATATTAAAAAAAATGGATAAGATTGGCTATAATATATCCATTAAATTTTCTTTTGAAAAAAAATCCTTTGTAGAATCATGTTTATGAACCTATTTTCTAAAAGAAATCATTTAATAGCTTATGCCTCATCATTGAGTGAAGATATATTTTGACCCTAAGCCTTAGAGAAAACACAACAGCTGTGAAATGCATGCATAATTATTAAATGCCAAGCACTTATCAATGAGCTCCAATAACTTGACAGAAAAATGAGTTCAAAGATACCTATAATCTTTGAATAGTACAGCCTTAACAATTATCCTAATACATTCATGAAATGTCTCCTCTATTCCTTGTTCTGAAAGATTCTGATCCTGCTTCAGATCCATGACGTGAGAAATGTTACATCACTGAAGAGTCTTTGATGAATTGAACACTGTGGTTAAGATTTTAAAAAATAATCAGTACTCCTTATAGGTCACTATGTAAAGATTTAGTTCTATTTCTTCCCTTGACCTCAGAAACACATGGTTAGAAAAAAATCACTTTTATACTTTACTGGCTACAGGTGATGGAATCTAATATATGTATAGCAATTGGATACAGTATAACATAAAATATAAACCAGCACTGAAAAGTTAAACATTGCTATAAAAGCTATACAAGTAAAAATTAATTTTCCTAACAATACTGGAAGAAGCATTTATTTAAAGATTTTCTGTTCTTACTTTATATGTGTGTTCTGGATCCCAGTGTATCCAATCATAATTCACCTTATCACCTTCACGAGCCACATACTTTGCCCACGGTGAAATACGATACAAAATTTCTCCACTTTTACTTCTAATAACTACCTAAAAAAAGCACAAAATGTTATTGCTTTAAAATACTTCCAAACTAAGATAATATAAAATAGTATATGAGCACAGCTACAAGTTGGAAAAGGAGGAATGACCCTAAGAATTTAAACTACCATTCAGAAGTGTGACCTTAAAGATGTTTAAAGTCTATGGACCTTGCTTTCCTTATCCGTATATAGTATACAGATATACTATACAGATATAGTATATGATCCTTAAAGTAACTTCTAGCTAGAATATTTATGATTCTCTGGCAATTTCTATTATTGCAAAACAACCATTAGAATGGTTAAAGTCAGCATACAATAGATAATAACAGGCATGAATATTAGTTGGGAACTGAAGTCAATAAATCAATCATCAGGAGGAAATAATCCTACCCTATTATTAAAAAATGACAAGTGAGTTATATCACCATCTCTTTCTTTTCCTTCCCGTAGCAATTAATTACAACATTTTTCAAGAAGCTAAAGGAGAAAAATGGTTTTGATTAATAATACCTGTATTGTGGATGCACAAACACACACACACACACACACACACTGCCCTGCAAATACTTTCCATCCCTTCTCAGCTTCGTCTATACTCTATTCCAAGTACACAATACTACATAAAACCAAATATTTTACCTTTTAGCCATCCACTCCTTTATTTGCAAACAGTATCACTATTGTTACCAATAATAAAAAATAAGAAAATGCAAATACAATTTTCACTGAACCCACCATTTTACATGTAGTACAGAAGACTGAATTTATCAACAAGGTCAGATAAAAATGTAAGCACATGAACTAAGTGTTCAAGTGATTGAAATTAAAGTTTTTTTAAAGTTCTTTTTAAAGTTAAAATTTTAAAAGTAGGTAGGATATGATATGACCTAAAATGTTTAGATTAGAAGCTATACCACATTCTCAGAATTGAGAGAGGATATATTCTTCAGTTTCCGTTAGTAGAGAAAAGCTCAACTTTGCATAATTCTTTGTAATTAAATATTTGTATAATGTTTTACAATTTAGAAAAGACTTTCATAGTCATATCTCACTTGACTCCAAAGAATCTTTATGACAAAAATATTAAGTGAGGTTATGTAAACTGCCAAAAATCCCAAAGTCATTAAGTCGCAGGGCAAATGCTGAGGAAAGAACTTCCAGTACTCACTTCCTTATTCTTAACAGACTTTCACTGTACTTCCCTCAGATACAAAAATTAAGCATAATTTAAACTGATGAGAAGAGACGAGTCTGTGGTGGGAAAGGAATGTTTAACTTACGTGAAATCAATTATTTCACCTTCATTAGGCCTACCACTTCTTGAAGCCAATCATAGTCATGGATTGCTATTATTCAAATAATTATCACAGAAACATGAATAAATAAACTCAATCCACTTCTAGAATATTTTATCCCCCAAAATATGTCCTTTTGGTGACATGAATTTCTAGTATAGTATGCAGCAAGTGATAAGTTTTAGGAAAGGACCTTTTTAGCTCACTTATCAACCTAGAAAAGGCTATGGGGAAACAGAATACTAAAAAGCAATTTTCATTGAATAACATCCTACCTAATCTATCCATCTATCTTTCCTCTTTGGCAAATGGCTCTACAACTCCTCCTAAGAATAAACATAAATTAATAACTTTTATTTTTAAATGGCAGTTAACTTTTTTTTTTTTAAGATTTTATTCATCACTTTTAAGAGAGAAGAGTGGGGAGGGAAGAAGAAAGGGAGAGAAACATCAATGTATGGTTGCCTTTCACCTATCTCCAGCTTAAGGACCTGGCTAGAGACCTGGCCTGCAATCTCTTTATGTGCCCTGGCTGGGAATCGAACCAACAACCTTTGGGTTCACAAGCCAGTGCCTATCCATTGAGATAACAGCCAGGGCTCTGAATAACTATTTTTGAAGATATTTGTTGGTAGAGAAATGTTTGAAACTTTAGGAACATGAAGAATTTCCTAATGTTGAATATAGTTTCCCCATTCTTTGGAATATTAATTTATCTTGCTGTACACATGAAATGTCTTTAGAGGTTACTAAGTGATAGGGGTTGGAAGAAATAGTCCTTCTACAAATACCCCACACTTCTACATATTTTATTTGGTATACCAAGAATACATGGCCCAGACTTATCTTGACAGGAGCCAGCTGAGTATAGCAAAGAACCTTGAGAAATGAAATATGTTCCTTGATGACACAGAACAAGCTTGATTACTGTTTGCTGCAGAACAATGGATGCCCCAAGGTGAATATTCCTCAGCAGTGAGGCAAATCAACCATATGAATAGCATCCATCTGGATCTTACAGTTTCAACCCTATGGGACTTGGAAGGCAAGGGTGACCAATGCAAATAAGGTGCTCATACTGCTTTCTGTGCCATGAGTAATAAAACCATTTGTCTCAGACTCAGGAGTCCATGTTTTCTGCTACAATGCATGAACAGTAACAGGTTAACATAAGCTTGTGGGCAGAATAAAATAAAATCCTACACCTGACCACAGTTTATTTACTCATTCACTGACAGGCTTCAATATACTTATTTTCAAAAGTTGTATTTCTTCATTTCTATTAGTGTTTTCTTTTTTAAATTTTATTTTTCAATTCCAGTTTACACTCAGTATTATTTTGCATTAGTTTCAGGAGTACAACATAGTGCTTAAGACAATCACATGCTTTATAAAGTGATTCCCCCGATATTTCCAGTACCTACTTGAGGCATACCTAGTTATCACAATATTATTGACTACATTCTCTATGCTGTACTTTACATTCCCATGACTATTCTCTAACTATCAATTTGTAGTTCTTAATCCCTTCAAATTTTTCATCCAGTCTTCCAACACCCCCCTCCTCTGGCAACCATCAAACTATTAGTGTTTTGTTTTTAAGATTTATTTATTATTTTTACAGAGAGGGGAAGGAGAAGAGGCAGAGAGGGAGAGACATCAATGTATGGTTGCCTTTTACCCACCTCCAGCCACGGACCTGGCTGGAAACCTGGCTTGCAACCTGGGTATGTGTCCTGGCTGGGGAATCAAACCAGAGACCTTTGGGTTCACAGACCAGATTGGGGTGGATGCTTTTAACTATCAAATTTCCTTCTTTTTTCTTAAAATAAAATTATAGCCTAGGTCCCTGAATATGTTAAACAAAGCTTCCCACAAAACCTGGAATACTTATCTGTGATCATTACATAAGAGGTAAATTAATTTCTCTGATCTTTAGGCCCCTGGATTTCAAAGGTCCTTTGTTAGAGTAGTTTAGACTCCCCTATCACACTGTCTAGAATAGACACCTCACTTTGTTTTTGGCTTATTATTCCTACATGGTTGTGATAGCCAACTAAAAATATTATAATAAATCTAAATAACACCAATGTGAAAGACATCCCAATGAGTCAAGAATATAATCTTTCTTAAAGTTTGCCCACAAATTGTTGTATTGAGGGGAGGGTGTGAGAAGAGGGTACTTCATAGATTTTTGTTCTCTTGAGTTCCAATTCAACCAAAAGACTTCTTACATAATAAGGCTCTATATCATTTGGTTTCCAACCTCAAAATAGCACTTTATATAGCAAATTGAAAAGAAACAACTAGGATATTTATTTGAAGAAACCCAAAACACTAAATCAAAGACATATATATCCATATGTCCAAAAGACATACACATATATATACCCAAGACATGAAAGCAACCTAAGTGTCCATCAATAGAGCCATTTAGAACTTAAATATAGACTATAAGAAATAGTTTGGTAAAACAGTGAAGGAAGAATAAAGAATTGCATGTGTGTATTCACTCATTCTGGGAATATTTTTTGAAATGTTTCTTGCAAAAATATTGCTCCTATGGACTAGAAAATTACTGAGGTAAAATGCTTTTTATTTTTTTTAAGTTCTTTATTTTTTAAGGTTTTATTTATTATTTCCAGAGAGAGAGAAAGGGAGAGAGGCAGAGAGGGAGAGAGACATCAACCATCAACGTATGGTTGCCTTTCACCCGCCTCCAGCCATGGACCTGGATGGAGACCTGGCTTGCAACCTGGTTATGTGCCCTGGCTGGAAAGCCAATCAGCAACTTTTGGGTTTGCAGGCCAGTGCCTTATCCACTGAGCCACCAGCCAAGGCAGATGCTTTGTAAATGGCCATCAATTTTACACAATACAGTGAATGTATTTAGCTGATTAAATGTGCTAGCATACTCTGGAAAATGCTATTGAATATAACTGAACATATAGAAGACCAAGAGAGAAAGTAGATATTGAATAATATAATTCAGTTTTTCCCAATAACACTACCCAAGTCACAATGGTAAGCTTTCAGGGTATAACCTTTTCTCAAAAAATTGCTAAACAAGGGCTTAAAAATGTATATTAATAAAGGTAACTACTTGATAAAGTACAAGTTAAATAAATAACCAGGCAAAGTCATTTCTAATTTATAAATCAATGTAAATCTTTTAAATTACCTCTAAGTTGTACAATATACCTCCCCTTAAATTACCTGTTATATAATATCTAATATAATCAATATTACAAAGTATACATATAAATATGTAAGTATATTAAATACACAATATAACTGACAGTATATATATTCATAAATACATAATATACAAAACAATGGGTATAGCCATACCAATGTGCAATGTGAATAAAAGTAGTTTCTCTGTTGCATAAAATGTGACTGAAATAAATCTATGTGTATCTACATATATTTAAATATATTTAGAGATAAAGAAATGTATACACATACATACAGAACATATTGCAATTTACTCTTAAATGATATTTAGAAATGTATGGAATAAAAATACCAGAGAGTGTTAGAAAAAGCAATATAAAGTTCACAACTAAGTAGGAAAATTATGAGATTCTAGATGAGAATCTGATGATTCTACCAATCAACAGAATCCTGAAGAAATAAATGTGTTTCCAAGGTTTATAAATAATGCAGTATAAACATTATTTTTAAATGCATAGGTTTATGCATTTAAACTTTAACATAATTTTTAAGAAGCTTTTAAATCTCTTCAATTTAACTAAAATTACTACTATTATACTATGTAAAAACAATGGACCTACAAATATACATTTATTCACAGTGTATTATCCTTGCTTGAACCTATCTGAAGACTAGGTAACATCATGAAAGAAAGGAATCTCTGTCATTTGGGGAAATAAAAATGGCCCCTCAGGTGTCTACATCCTGTTCCCTAAAATCTGTGAATGATATTTCATGTGGAAAAAAGGGATCTTTGCTGGTGTTATAAAAGTAAGGATCTTAAAATGGAGAGATTTTACACATTATCCAAGGGAGCAATCACGTATTTCCTTATAGTAGTAGGATGATCAATATTTTACACATAGAGAAGATAAAATAATGTGGCCAAGTAAGGATGCAGATAGTCATCAAGGAATGCCAGCAACCATGAAGAAGATGGAGGAAGTAAGGGACAGATTCCCCCTTATGGAGAAAAGCATGTCCCTGCCAACACCTTAATCTCAATCCAGTTACATTGATTTTTAATTTCTGGTCTCCAAAACTGTGAGAACAAATTTCTTTTATTTTCTTTTATTTAAAGACACCAAATCTGAGCAGGACCCATTGGAAACGAACATACCCATACAGGAAAACATTGGCTTAAATTGAGTTCAAGTTTGTCAGAGCCAGAAAGAATTAAAAAATAAAGTTACCTTAATGAGTAGTTTAAATAACACATTTTAATCTCTTATTAACTTCCTATTCTCCAAAGCTAGACAAACATATACCAATGTATTTCAGTGACCTGCATTAAACATGATAAATCTCTTTGATGATTCCCAGGAAAAGCAAATTCCTTCAGGATAAATGTTGCTGAACTCCAGCATTGATAGGAGAACCTTCAAAAAAGTGAATTTGTAATATGAGTTTTTATTGCTAGCCTACGACTATGAAATTATTTTCAGAGACTGAACAAAAATAATCATTCTTTACAGAATGCAAATAAAATTTACCATGAGAAAAAAGCTAAGAGATTTTTTTTTCTACCTAGTACCTGAAATATTTGAATATTTGCTTTATTATACAGAGATGAGATTACTTAAATAAATGATCAGTTAGCAAAACAATTCATTATAATTACAGTAATGCTTACTGAAGAAATTTCAAATTTTTAAATTATAAATATCAGGAACACTACCTGATATTAAAAGGTATTTCATTGTGAATTTTTAGGTTTTAAAATAATAATGGAAGAAAACCAAGGCACCAATAAGAGTATCAAGGGAGTTTTCTAATAATAATAAGGTTAAGGAAGAACCATGGCCATGGACAACAAGTGGGATAGACTTTTCGGAGGGAGTTGGTGGGTGCAGACGGGGACAGAGGGGAGGAATAAGGGGATGGATGTAATACAACAACAACAAAATTAAATTTAAAAAATAATAATAAGATCAACATGTAAATGACCATTTTTGGATTAATTTTGATAGAACTCTACATAATGGATTAGTAAAATTATAAATTAGCATTATATATGAGCTATAATGGATATTACCATTGTTTATATTAACTATCAACTTCTGTTTCTTAAAATTTTTAAATTTTTCTCTAAGTTTTATCTGGATGTCAAAGTCCATATATTTTCAAGATCCCCATCTTTGTTTCATGATTTTCAATTAATCCAACAACCTTACACAAGCCAGGTGCATATAAAATCATCATTGAAAATCATCAAGTCCTTGTGACACAATCTACAATGTTCAGGGATTAAGGCGGGTGGAAAAGAGATTAAATGATTAGAGTAAATTCCTTTAGCTCCTATGTTACAGAGTATTGAACACTATACAAAAGAAGAGGCAATATCCTTCCTAATAGCTTAACTAAGAAAAGGACAGAAATCAATTGAATTTCAAAAGCAATCATCAATTAATAGATTTTCATTGGCTCCCATCATTTTAGCTTTGTGTGGGAGTTCTTATTTTAAAACATGTTATCACAATTCAGTTTTTTAAAATAAGAAAAATAATTTCTCCAAGGTTACATCCAATTAACAGCTTGAATAGGAATAAAGGATTTCTCTAACAGAAATGAAGCCACTAACACAAAAACTCTTTTACTAAAAAAAAAAAAAATTAAGCACATCTGCTATGAAAAATAAATTTGTAATTTGACAAAAATGAGTATCAGATTACATTATATTAAACTTTGGCATAAAGGACACCAATGTACAGAACAAAAAGGGACTATTTTTGATGTGTTAATACTCGTAGCTACTTTGCTCCTGATTTAACAATTACAGAATTACAGAGACAGTAACATTCACTTCTGTAATACTTACACATGGAAGAGAAGAAACTGCAGAATATTGTCAAAAAAGAAACAAACGAAGATCAGTAGTTGCTTCTTATTCTAAAGGCAGGCTTTTCTTTAGAATAATTTAGAGATAGATGTTCCTGTACCTATAAAAAGAAACTTTACTTCTAAAGGTTTCCACCCTTTCCCCCAATCTTCTAGTCTAAGCAATCTATTTTTTCCTGTTACTATCCTTTGACTGAGAGAAATCTTTAAAGAAATTTTTTTAAAAACCTAAGTAGAACTGATAAAGTGTTTGCTTCATTTCAAGTACATTACCTGAACAAAAACCTTATAAAGTGAGGTCACTACAAAAAGACAAAATCCAAAGGGATTATGAAAGGTTTAGCTATCAGGCACCGAAAACAATATCCCTAAGCAAGTGAGAAAATTACTCCAAAGTGAAAAGAATAGGAACAATGCTGAAATGTTGTAATTGAGTAAAGATTGATTAGGTGTCTTAGACAAGAAAACAAATGAATTTCACATCATATAAAAATATAGGATTTAAACTTCCAAGATACTGAAAGATCAATACAGTAATAAAAAAGAAAGCTATGAAAAGGAGGGCGGGGGAGTCAGCTGAGTTTTCATTACTGAAAAAGTGTGCTTCAAAGAGATTCATCCATGCGCAATGAAGGCTAGAATTCTATTAAGTAAACACAGTTATAATCTGGTATAATGTCAATAAAAAATGTAAGAAATGTTTTCAGAAATGCCAGGATAGAGGTGGTACTATTAAGATAAGTTAAAACTCTTGAAAATATTTCATTAAGTATAATTACAAAAGTCTATATGGTGAGAAACTGAATCATTTGAAGAAAAGAACATAATTCCTCAGCAATCACTCTAAGTATTATTGCAATGAAGTAAATTATAAAATGTGGGGGAAGAAAGAAATTAATTTAGTTCTTTTAAAAGAAATCTAGAGAAATTCCAAAAACCAGATACAGAGTACATAACTCTAAAACTCATAAGATCTTTTGAGAAAACATACAATTACATATTTAACACACATTGAAACTGACATCTCTCAGAATATAACTAATGACTATTAAAGGAAACAGTTAATGGTGAAAAGCATTATCCCTGATATTTAAATATTAGGAGAAGGAAAACTACAAATAGGTGGGTATAAATACTGATAGGGAATAAGTACAACCAACAAGTAATGAGAAACTAATGAAACAGAAACTATAACAAGAAATAGGTAATGATTACACATGAGACGTAACTCAAAATATGTATTTGGATAAATTTCTAGTCAACCGATTTTTATAGCATTCTTATCAGTCATAACTATGGTCAAGAATTAAAGTTATCCTTTTGGTAATGCACTCAGGCACTGGTGGTGGACACAGTGATAACAGGAAGATGTAGCAGTATACAACAGGAGTCTTAAAAATAGAGCTATTTACTTTAAGCCTTCCTAGTTCTGGTGTTTTAAGTTAAATATAGATAGTTCCATCCTAAGTGGAAAGCACAGGCACAGGGCAGCCAATGAGCTTCAATCTCCAAGTTTGACAAGCATTCTGGAGAAGCAAGCAAAAATTTCAACAATGTAGTTTATAAAGCGCAAGTCAGAGAATTACCCACCTGACTTCCATGTGAGACTCAGAGGATACCTCCATGTGGTGAGATGCAGTGAGTGATACATGGCTGAGTCACTGGGGGAAATTTGTGGCTATTGGCATATTAGGACAGGTGAAAATAAACAGACTGAAGGGTAAAAAATAAAACCTTTAAACTGAAGAGGGTTCAACAATACGGGTGGCATTTAACAATATATTTAAGAGTGCTGCTCAATAAAAGAACTCAGGTTAAATGTAAATATTTCAATCATAAAAAACTTCTATGGTATTATTTGTCCTTTTCCATGAGAAAAAGGTTATGTCCTGTGGGCATACCTTTACTCATTATTACTTGAAGGCACATTAGGTCAGAGTGCAAACACTTCTATTAAACATAACCAAAAATAATACCCACCTAAACAGTCATAAAGCATAATTTTCTTTTTCTGGCATAGTATTAAAAAATCAAATACTAAAACCTGTTATTAATAAAATTGATGCTGACATAATCTAGAAAAAAAGCATGAAATACTGTTTTAATGAAAACATACTCCCAAAGAAAAATGAAAGTGTTCAATTCTCTAGGCTGTATTTAAAATCTACTATGCCCAACTTGAAAGACAAAAGAATAAATGATCCTAAAGTGCAAGATATTTCACAGTACATGGATATAAGAAAAGAAAATCTGCTAATATATTTGAAGTATTTCTAGAATCAATGTTCAAATAAAGGGATCGATCAGAGAATAGGTATTTACGGGCAATCCAATTTTCTAGAAACCTGTGATTCACTTCTATAAGTATTAAAACAGAAGGAGGAAAAGTACATTTTCTATAGTTATCGTTCTAAAAATGTATTGTACTGTCCCCTTGCCCTTAATAGAGGGGATTAAACACTTGAAATTGATTTGTATATGCTGAACTATGACATGTTTGGAATATGAACATTTTCCTTCTGAATTCAGTAAAAGGAATAGTACTTATACATAATGTGTTTTTGGCAGCAGTTTTCAACCCCAGGATGTGCAATGAGAACTAGATACGGAACATTTTAAAATAAAGTCTCCTGAACCCTATTTCCTCTACCACAATCCTCCCTATCACCCTTGATTCCTATTCTGTAATTTGCAGTCTAGTTCCTTAGGAGATAAAAGCTAGATCTGAGAAAGCAAAAGATAAAGTAGGTACAGGGACCAGTGTTCCAATAATAAAAGGATAGATTTTTATTATTTTTTAAATATTATCATGGAGGAAAGAAAATTAACACAAGAATTATAGGAAATAACATTTTCTAAACCTTGGTAATAATATATATCTTTGCAAATGGTAAAAAGTATTTTGCAATAAAATTTGTTTTAATCTGAATTTTGAATTTTTAACTTATTTCTTATTCAGTAATGAAATTATTTTTATTTCTTTATAGTCTAATCCCCCTACCAATTTATATTGTGAATCACTTAGTTAAACTTGATCTCATTTCAATTATTTAAGACATCTATATTGGCTCAAAATGTATTCATTTGTGGTCCTGAGTATGCCCATGAATAGTCTCACAAATTTTACTTATGAAAAGCTTTCCACTGCGGTTAGGAATGCCTTCCTAAAGGGTGTGATCAATCTATTAAAGTTCTGATCTCACCCTGTAGTTCTAATTCATTGGTTAGAATATGTTCCACAATTTCTATATTATAAATTATTTTTACAAAACAGTATTTATCACTGCCACTTTAAATGCCATTACTAAAACTGGATGATTTTCTTTTCAATAACATTCTTAGGAATTTCGTTTATAATTTTAATTAAAAATTGTAGCAGAAATTGGTTCTTTGATCAGTCAAACCACTTTATGGCATTCCTTCCTATAACAAACAGAGAGAATACGAAGCTTAAAGTTACAATTTTCTCACTCCCTTACAGCTAGGTTCCTGCACCCAGTATATGAACCCATACAAGATATAGAAGGAAGAGACTAGTATATGTGGTAAATCATATGTTTTTTGCCAATGAATCTTAATCAATGTTTAATCAAATAAAATAACATTATTTTCCATAAGCATAAAAATGCAAAACTCAAAGATAACAATTGACGTGTCACAATTAATTAGCTCAACACTCATAATTTCCAGGTATACTTCCCTATACACAATTACATACACATTCAGAATCAGCTTTTTCATAAAGAACACACATACAAAGGGTTCTGCATGAGGAAAATTATTTTCCCCCTGAATGTGGTTTCAAAGTTGAAATTTCAAAATTTAAGTTTTATATATAGAGTTGATTTGATTATCAGACAATAAAGAAATGGATGTTGGCAATACACAGTAATCCTCAGGCAGCAGAAAGAGAATTCAGGACACAGGAGTAGTTTGTACCTAAACTGGTATCTGAAGATGTTTTGACCCCACGTAGGACATGATTTGAAAGAACACATGAAATCAGGATATGAGAGACTGCAGAGTCAAAGAAAGTTTGAAAAAAAGAAGTGAAATTAATTGCCTCAGATAAAAAGTTGTAGGTAGAACTTGGAAACTGGAGGCCTAAAGAATAGGAGGAGAATAGACTAGACTGGGGAGCCCTGAACGGCTATTTCAGTTAGTCACTGCTATGCCAAGGTTGGAGGTTCGATCCGTGATCAGGGCACATTCAAAAAACTACCAATGAATTCATGAACTAATGAATAAATGGAACAACAAGGCAACATTTCTCTCTTTCTCATCAATAAAAAAATTAAAAATTAATTTAAAAAATTAACCAATGAACACATAAATAAGTGAAACAACAAATTAATGTTTCTCTCTTTCTCTTCCATTCACTCTAAAATCAATACATTTAGAAAAGATGGGCAAAAATAGAAAACTCCTAAAAAGTGTAAAAAATGTACCAGCACTATGAAGATGAACAGTATAGATATAAACTGGGGCCTAAAATGGGCCAAAAGCTCTGGAAAAAGAAAAATATATACAGGATTAATTTCTTCAGATTTTACAGTTACTTTTGATATAATTATTAATTTTAAAATGAGTTCATGCTTAAGGAACAAATGGCAAAGGTTGCTGTCTAGCTGAGAAGCAACTGTTTATGGAAATAGCTTACAGTCATTTTTCCAAGAAAAGACCATGCTTATAGGATGGCTTACATTTGCCTCATCAATCAAGTATTTATTACAAGTACCCACAATAAAATTACCTATTTGCCAGAAATAATGTTTCAAAATTTACAGGTGAAAGAAGTGTGACTTTCATCTTTAAATTACATAATTCATTTCAAAGAATGGTGAACATATTCACATGAACAGATATTTGCAAAAATCACTGACTACAATTACCAGTACAAGACATTATAGGTTATTTCATTAGTATTATCACTTCAAACTTTTCAAAAGGACTGTAAATGTGGCTTCCTAAGTAAATGACATAGAATTGGCCGTCATAAACTAACAATATGAAATATGATGATAGAGTAATCCAGTTCAATGAGCAAATGTCAATGACATAGGCAACAAACAAAAGGTATTGTCTGTATATTCTTCAATTTTTTTATCTTATTACATTCTAATTTCTATATAAAATAAGACCTTTCCAAAGAGTTGTTCTTTTTCCTTTAAATTCAGGCAATTTACAGCCAATATACATAAATGGATATATTGTTATTATATGATTCATTTAGATTCTGTAGGCTGATATAATGTTTCCACCTCTTAGAAACACTATTTAAGTAATTAAATACCAAAAGTACTTTATGAAAATTAAACAAATGAATTATTAAATTGATGTTCAATGTGACTTTATAAGGTAAAAGCCAAGTGACTCCAGTACGTATTTTCCTTTTTATGTTATATTTAAGTAGTCTTCTTGTAACATGGTAATGATTAACTGAAAAATCTTTAAATCTGAAATACTTCTTCATATTTTGAAGGCTAAGTTATAAAAGAGTACACTATAAATTCTAGCAAGACTCTCAACATTCTTGAACAATTTACAGGTAAATTTAGAGAACTTCCATACCCAGATGCAGGCAGCAAGGATGGCAGGAAAAGAAAATGTTCTTCAGCAATAATAATGAAGGTGGGTTCCTGATTTTAATACTCAAGAAAGCACAAAGATTTTACAAAATTTCTTTAGCTGTTAAAAGAAAACGATTATGTGATGGACATTAATTATATTAATAAGCTTTTATAATATATATATATACATATATATATACTAATATATATATTAGTTTTTAGCTTGTATCATTCTATTAATATGAGTATGCAGTTGATTCAAATAAATTACTAATGTGCCTTTTGAGATTTGTACGATATAGTGAGGATAAAAAGGGAATTAAAAGCAAATAAAGAAGCAGAAAGACAGGAGAAAGAGAGTTTATAAATGCCTAGAAACAGATCAGAAAGAATACTCACACAAATTAAAACAGTGAATGGTAGGAAGGAGGGTCAGGTTGTTGAACAATTATGAGAAAAGCTACTTTGCAGTTTTCTTTCCATATTTCTTTGTTGTTGTAAGTTCTGCTTTTACCAGGTATTATAAATAATTTTTAATAATTACAGAAATGTGAAACTGACTCTAAATAAAAAGAGAAACATTCCAAATATCAAAATAAAATTTTCCTGAATATCAAATGGCCTATTAGTCCCCAAGCCTAAACAAACACATATGTGTATATGTATACAAAAGTTTAAGTTTTTAATGATGTTATAAAATTCCAAAGAAAAACCATTCCAAAAAACAAAACATTACTTTTACACCTGCAGGCTCAGGAAATTATGTAAAGCTGAAAATCTATAAAAAATAATTTAATTTCAGTCAAAATGCTGTGCCTTGGCTCTCCAAAAGAGGGAGATATAATTCCACTGCCATAAATGTTTTGATTTCATACAGAAATGATATATTCAAATAGAATTTACTGAGGTACTGAACTAAAATAATTTTTTTAAAAACTTAAATTATGTGTTTATTTTAGCGTTATGATTTTAATTGCCTAAAGAGCACAGTTAAATCCATAAAAAAATATCATGATCCACAATAATAAAATGAAAGCCACTCTAACTTTTTTATGGAGCACTCAACTGAAGAATAAAAATATGACAGAAGTCTTACAGTGTTTAGATTTTGAAAATAAAGCATAGGTTCAGAGACCACAGATGTAAATGGTAACTAAATTTATTAGTTTTTATTATTACTTGAAAACAAGATTCAGAATTGTTCAGAACTACAGACAGAATGCTATCCATTTCCTGGTGATTAAATTAAAAATATGAATATTAAATGCCGTATCTGAGGGCTCCCCATTGAAAATGTTCACAAATTTTATAAGTTAAATCAAACCTTTAAAAGTATACTGCATTGCAGGCAGGGGAGTTAAAGAATATAATCCAGTTTCTAATTTAAGAAAAAGGAAATCAATCAATGAACTTAAAAGCACAAAGCAAAGAAATATTTGAGCTGTACTGTGACTAAATTAGACATATCAATGATTAAACAAGGGATATCAGCATCAATCACTCTGTGGGAAAATCGCTAACACACACAACATTTTAAATATAAAATGCAAGAAAACAAAACAAAGTTGAAAATAAGATACCTATTTATTCAGAATGCTATTTGTCATATTTATTTTATCCACTTTCTATGTAATTAGTTAAAAATAGACGGTTGTTTGTGTCTCTTAATCAGCATGTGGCCAAATCACCAAGTTTCCACACAATTAAAAGGTTTGAGGTAGTTGATTACTACAATTTTCCCACCTTCAACATTATTTCAGAGGATAGAGTAGAAGGTAAACAGCTCAGTTTGATTATTGTTTCAGACACTTAGGACATGGGATAAAATGTTTAATCTATCCAATATCCACTTTCTTCAGTTAAAACTGAAAATAACCAATAGTATCTATACCTCGTAGGACTGTTAAGCAATGATTAAACCAGAGCAAGCTATTAAACAAGTAAAATGCATGAAACAGTACCTTTAATACACTAATCAAAATAATATTTTAATTCAAGCTAAAATGTCTAACAATTTGAACTCATAAAAGAAAAATAGTATCCCCTGAAAAATATTAGCAGTCATGAACATACTACAAATAAAACATCTTTCCTGATAATATTTTCTTCTTTATACCTTAAGCAAATGCAGATCATTTATTTTGCAATGAGTATAAGCCGCTATTTTGTAGGCTCAGGCCTCAGTATCATGAAGAGATACATGATCATGGGCAAATTATAACTTCCTTGAAACTCCATTTTCTTAACTGAAACAAGAATATTGGACAAAGATGATCCTGAAAGTCCTTTCTTGTTTGAAAGCTCTAGGATGCCCACTATGAAGAGAAAACAGTATTGTGTGTAAATATACATTACATACATATATATATATATATATGTGTGTGTGTGTGTGTACAGAGATAAGAGATCTGTCCTGAAAGTATCAGCTGTACAAACTGTTAAATATATTGACATTGGCTCAATACTTTCAGGACAGACCATGTACATCGGGAGAAAAGGATAATGAGAGAATAAAAACAGCATATGTAAGTTCTGAGGCTATGATAATAGATGTTTAATAATGATGTTATTTCAATAAGGATGGAACTTTTAAGGCATTTTTAGAAAACATCTGGAAAGGCAGAATCACAGAAAATGGGCTATTCTAAAAAGTCAATAAAGTAGATATTTGGAAGTAGAAACAAATGCAACGAGAGTAACAAAACCTGATTCTAGAACACTGGAAATCTCCAAATAAGAAACTGACACTTCCTTCATAGCTAGTAAGTTGAGCATCTTTTCATATATCTGTTGGCCTTTTCTATGTCTTCTTGGTGTCTGATTAGGTCCTCTTCTATTTTTAAGTTGCATGATTTTTTTTCCTTCTATTTTTGAGTTGCATGAGTTCTTTATATATTTTGGATAGTAACCCAGTATTTGAGGTATTATTTGCAAATATCTTCTCTCATTCATTTGATTGCCTTTCCATTTTACTGATGGTTCCTTCTGCTATGCAGAAACTATTTAGTTTGATATAGTTCCATTCATTTATTTTTGCTTTTTAATTACTTTGCCTTTCAGGTCAAATTCATAAAATTCTCTAAGACTAAGGTCCATAAGTTTAGTACTTATGTTTTCTTCCATGTATTTTATTGTTTCAGGTCTTATATTCAGATCTTTGATGCAATTTTAGTAGGTTTTTATGCATTGTGACCTAGCAATCTCTCCTCTGGGTATCTACCCAAAATTTTTTGAAAATATTTATTTATGAAGCTGTACTATACCTCTATTCATGGTAGCCAAGACATGGAAACAACCAAAGTATCCTTCAATCAATAACTGGATAAAGAGGATACTATATATAATACACACAATGGAATATTGCTCAGTCATAATAAAAGATGAACTACGCCCATCATGGATGGCTTTTGAGAATATTACACTCAGTGGAATGAGTCAGACAGAAAAAGGCAAGAACCATATGAATTTACTCATATGTGGAACATAAAACAAAAAGTAACAAACAAGACGAACAAAAACTCATAGACACAGGCCACAATATAGAGGTTACCAGAGGGAAGGAGATGGTAGGAGGGAGGTAGACAAGGAAAAATGGGATCAAATATATGATGACAAAAGGAGACTTGGTTTTGGGTGTTAAACACAACATAATATTACAGATGATGTAATAATATAGAACTACAGGCTTGAAACCTATGTAATCCTATTAATCAGTGCCACCCTAATACCTTTCATAAAATGTAAAAACAAGCAAGTTGTACAAAAGAAAGATTAAAACAATTAATCAATTCATGAGGAAAATGAAAATGCCACACTGAGTTTAGGATTAAGTAGCAACTAAAAAACTGTCAAGTTCTTAACCAACCAACAGTACAAGATAAAATGATAATGAGTTATATCATCAGATCATTTTCATCTTTTAAAAGCATCTTCACAAACTAATTGGGTAAGACATAAAATATAAATATAGTCAGCAAATATACTGAAGAATCAATATATAAAATCAAACAGCTAATTATTAATGAGCAAATAATGACCTAAAATGCCTGACCACTTGCCCAACGTTATTTCTATAAGGCCAGTAATTCCAAACTTGCCACCCACCAACATCATTAGGAGCTACTCAAAATTACAAAGGTCTCTTCCTTTGGGATTGTGACACAAAGCTATCTTTGGAAACCACTGTCTTTTGTGGTCAGAAGGGGAAGCTACTGGAATCATTCAGACAAAAGGCAATTAAAGGCCTGGGCTACAAATGAAAAGAACAATATTCAAGAAATCCTACAGATTTAGAATCAGCTATACTTGACTGAATATGACAGTAACATTAAGGCAAAATATAAAAAAAAAAAAAAAAAAAAACCCATAAACTTACAATGTGGGGAAAGCAAGAGGATGGCAGATTTTTTGAGTAATAAGTTGAAAGGTTATGCTGGTTTACAAGTTAAAAAATGAGCTTGTTTCCTCATATTAAATGTCAATTGTACCTTTTAACCTCATCAAATTTACCTCACCTAGAAAATTTTGATTCACACATATAAATGGAAGACAAACATAGCTTTGCAATATGTCCAGAGATTATTTTTGTTAAAATTAAGCACATTAAAATCTATTATAATTACATTTTCATAAATATACTTTGTACTTATGTATAGTTTAACCTTGCCTCAACTCTCAAAACCAGTAAGACTACATGCACTATTGAACCCAGAGCAAAAAATTTAAACTATATTGATTTCATCACTCTTACATAAAGATAACTAATTTTAAAATAATTAGGCCAGCAAAACAGAATTGTCTATGAAGTATAGACTATAAATATCCTGATTTTCAAATATGTGTTACTTTTGAAGTTTAGACTAATTTAAATGATCTTTTAAGTAAGTCTAGTAGAAGTCTCTCATTTATAAACAGTACAAAGCACTTAATCTAAGTAAAGCAAATACCTGCTTGGTAGTATAAAATTTACATGTGTGAATTTCCATTTAATAAGGCTGAAACATATTAAAGGTATGGATTCTTTTGCAAAGCCATCTCTCCTTTAGAATTCTATTACCTGCCCCTCTAGGATATTTCCTTATCTGGATATTTCTTATAAAATATAGTAAGTTAAAATGTCTTTTATATTTTTAGGCAAATTTCAATGTAGTGTGTTGGGGCAATTACATAAAACACAAAATAGTTGTACTAAGTGGTATACCAATAAACAGTTGACAGGATTTAGGAGTTAGAAACAGAAAAAGCCAAATTTATTCTTGGGAGTTGTTAGAGGTCACTGAAAAGACTATGGGAATTGTTTCCACTGACAGATAAAAGGCTTGCTTGGTTACTGAATGGACAGAAATCAGCGCAATGTATGAAAAGTTCATCCGTGTGCTCGCAGTTTAATACATTTTTCACATTGATTAGATCTTATTGATTAGTCACAACCAGTACCTGTATTTAATTTAATTAGTCTCAAAACAACCAACTTTTCTCATTTCCAATACTTCCTTTCTTCATTAAGGATTCTGTATCCATTTTCGCTGTGGTAGTTTTATTCTCATAGTCTCCTTGATCTCTCCTATAATATCCTAATAAGATTTCTTCTAAAGTTTTACAGAAATTTTATATAGTTCCAAGAGTCTAAAATGTAAACATTCGATTAAAAAAATGAATGCTCAAAAACACGTAAAATTCTTTCTATGAGTAAGTGCTGGTCAAAGCATACAATTTCTTAGACATTCCTGCAAATTTTCTGTCATTGGTGGAATGTGTCTTATAAATGCACTAACTGAATTTCAGGAAACTGGGCATTTTATAGAGTGAGATAATGCTCTCATTTTATAGAGTAGACAATCATCTCATACTGCTTCATGGCACAGATTTATAAAATATTTGGCCTGTACTCACAAAGTCTGCAAAGATGTGAACTTTGTAGGCCTAACACACTTTGCTTTAAGGATATACATGAACAAGAAAAATCATTGAGGTGATGAAGCATTAACTAAGCACTAGGCGTTGTAAATGCTTTTATGTTCTCATTAGATCTATGGGTAAGTACTATTATTATTATTTCCACTTTAGAGGAAGCAACTGAGGTAAAAGACTGATTTGTCAAAAGTCACACAATTAGTAGGTACTGGAAACAGCAAATGAACAAGGCATTCTCACTGCAGTCCACATTTTTATGTATGCATTTTGCTGTCACCCCCTATTCAAGAGAACATGAAAACATGTGCCCTCCCAAATTTAGGTAGAATTGGCACCCATGTGAAGTCGAAGCAGAGTGCACAGGAGAAGCATCTCATGGGATCAGGTTCATATTACATATTCATTCAGGTGAGACATGGACTGCATTGAAGAATCTTACTGGGAAGTTAACTCAAAGATAATTTGTTCTGGCAGATAAATTAGAGAGGACAAATATTCAAGTTTGTTTACCTCGAGAAAAAAAACAATCGCTATATTTCTTATTTATCATGAATATGAAAAAAACAATGGTTATATTTCCTGTTTATTATGGATATAAAAAAAAACATTGTAATCTGCTTGAATATGATTTGAAAAATATTTGAGACATATTCATGACACTTTTAAAATGTAAACTGGGGACTAGCCAAAAAGCTCAGATATGTAACTTGTTCAAAGCCATACAACTTATAAATGGCAAATAATGAACTGACATTTTACAAAGCCTTTTTTATCCAATTCACTATACAAAATAACTTGTCATGGCACTCAGCTAACAAAATGGTAGATGGACTCCAAATTAGTAAACACTACATTTAGAATATTACAATTCAGAATATTCCCTAATGCTTTGGGGGAAAAAAAAAAGTTGCTATAGCAGGGCTCCTATCACTGGCTTAACATAAAATGACTACATGAATTCATATATCTTAATCTTGTTTAGAAGGAGAAGGGATGAAGAAGGTATCCGTGTCATTAAGGAGCTCTATAACTACGGTTTTATAAGTTTCACTGATTAGGGTTATCTGATGTGGGGAACCAAAAGTAACTAATTTCAGGAAGTGAGAAAAGGAAAAAAAAAAGGCATGCAACAGAGACTTTCCTGGGCCTAAGTTTATATCTCTGTTAAAAAAAATAAATACACTATAAAATCATACCCAAGCACCCTTTTATTGCCTCTGAGCCATATTGGAATTAAAATAGGGCCCTGGCTGGTAGCATAGTGGATAAGGCACTGGCCTATGAACCCGAAGGTTGCTGGTTTGACTCCCAGCCAGGGCACATAACCAGGTTGCAAGCCAGGTCTCCAGCCAGATCCGTGGCTGGAGGCAAGTGAAAGGCAAACATACATTGATGTTTCTCTCCCTTCCTCTCTCTGGAAATAATAAATAAAATCTTTTTTTTTTTTTAAAGAAAAAAGTTATATACAACTAATCAAAATAAAACCATCATATTTTTGCAAGAAACCTTGAGATCTATACATATTAAAAAAAAAAAAAAAAAAAAGGAAAACAAAAAAGATTTGAGGACAGAATTCTGTTTGTTAAAACATCATTATCTAATGGTACCATGCTAAACAACGAGCTTTTTAACAATTATCCAAGTGTGGCCCCTGGGTCAGTAGCACTGGCATCATTTGGGTACTTCTGAAAATGCAAATTCTCAGGCCCACCCAGCTCTACTGAATCAGACACCCTGGAGTGTGCTTTTAATGAGCTGAACAGGATATTGTGACACATGGTAAAGTCTGAGAACCAATGTTAAAGTCTAAGCGCACTGTTACACAAGTTTTTGCGGACATGCGTTTGGACAGTATGGATGTGGGGGGTGGGGTTTATGAGTCCAGACAATGTCTACAGAATGGTCACAACAGAGCGAGGCTGAGGGCTGTACACCTAGCGGAACTGAGCTGGGAGATCGGCAAGGTGACTGGAGCAGAAGAAATGCAGGTCGACATGGGGAAGGATGTCCAGCAAGGAGGCCCCTGAAATCACCACGGCTGTTTTTTTTTCAAAGTAAACCCTAAAGAATACAACTGAATGAAACACTGTAAATGGTGTTTTTGTTTTCCCTATATTTTATGCTTTTACCCTAAAATAATTTTTTAAGAAGAGATCAATTTTGAGAATATCATTTTAATAAGATTCAATTTATTCATGATTGGCTTAAATATGTTTAAGTAGACATACTAATTTTAAAAGTCTTCTTTCTAAAACCCTTCTAATGTTGTGTAAAATATTTTTTAATTCCTTTCAGTAATTATTAAACTTTACAAACAAATGTTGGCTCACACCCTTTCTTTTTTATCTGATGTTCCTATAAAATATACCAAAAAATGAAAAAATTAAATATTCAATAAAAATGCTCACCACCAGTAAATTAAATGATTAGAGACAATACCTATTTAGTTTTATTAAGAAAGGAAGGATTTTACTCATTTAAATTTTAGGTATCTCAAATGTAGCCATCCATCTAGCTGTCCTTTGAATTCCCTGTTACAACATTCAAGAAAACCAGGTTAGATCCTGGTTGCTGTCAGGGATAAATCCAGCTCTGTGTGCTTTTATATCCCACATTGCTATATGTACATGCTTTCATTCAAATCCTACATTTATTTTATGCAGAAATTATTGTCAAAGTAAAATTAGCACTAAAAGTGAGGCTGGCATTTCATGATAATTTGGACATCCTTCAAAAGGTGGCAAAAATTTAAGGCTAACATAATAGTATCTAATTAATTCCAGATTGCTTTAGGATTTTGTTTCCATTTTATTTGTTTAATGTTGGAGTTTACAATTATCTAAAGTATGTCATTATTTATACTACCTAGTATATCCTTGAGTATATATTATTATCAGCCATATATTTCAAATTTTCTTTTTTATTAAGGATGCTACACTTTTTCTAAGTTACAATGAATTAATGCATGGGAGTTTTAAAACAATGTGTTTCCAATATGTTTACTGCCAGTGGGGGGAGGTGGAAGAGAATAAAGAGGATAAATGGTGATGGAAGGAGATTTCAGGTGGTAGCACACACTACAATATACAGATGATGTATTATAGACTATATACCTGAAAGCTACATAATTTTATTAAATAATGTCACCTTAATAAAGGTGATAAAAATAATTTTAAAATAACAAAAATAATGCTTCTATGGCATAGCAACAAATAAAATAAGCATATATTATTTATGGTTGATCTCAGAAATATGAAAATTAAGTTTCTCGCACAAGAGAAACTTGTGCTTTTTTTAAGGAAACTTGTATTTCCTTAAAAATTTCCTTTATATGGCTATGAAAATAAACACTAGTTGTGCTTCACAATCTATCTCCCATTTTTTTTCTTTAAGACAGAACCTGCTGAATTTCAGCAGGACAAATGGTTCTAAGCCAAAACCATATTTCCCAACATTCCTTGCAGCTAGGATGGCAAACGTGATTAAGATCTGGCCAAAAGGATGTATATAGAACTTAAGTGTCCATATCCTTAAAACAGACTGATTTGATTTCGTTTTTGTCTCCTCCTAATTCTACGGGATATATAGAGAGACGGTGAGCACTGCTGATTTGGTGGATAGCACACCTGATGTAAAAGACCAACAGAATGTAAAGAAAATGGACTGAACATACTGAGCAGACACAGCCTATCCACAGAGTGCCTATCAACCTGAACTTTTACTTTACTGACAAACAAATCATCTTTCTTCTTTAAAACACATAATTTATCCTTGTCAAAGCAACATAACTAATATCTTACCTAATACCATGACTAAGAAAGATGCCTATCTCCCACTGAAACAACCTTAATAACGGAGTAACAAATATGTAAAAGCAGCCAAGTGTGGTCCTAGGCCAGCAAAACGCATTAAAACCCAAATATAAGTACTCGCATGGTGGACCCCTGGCATTCACCTTATGCAGCTCACCTCACATCTCATTTTGATCTATTAATTATATTTATTAACTACTTCACCCATCCTCAGTCTAACCACACCAGCTTAATACACAGTTTTTTTTTAGCCTCTATCCTCAGCTTCTCTTTATAAATACTTCAGTTTTTACTTCTTTGACTATATGACACTGGTATCCTTCTGGCACCATGTATGGTGTCACCTACTCACTGAACACCTCACTTTATGAACCTTCCCCTTCAGCAGCACCCAGTCTGATAGGTCTGGCCACAGAGGTAGGGCATGAATATATTTTTACACTAGGCATAGGGACAAGTCTAGATTTTAAAAGTAAAATATACCTTACTTTTAATGTTCTGGCTTGCATAGCTATAAACTAACTACATGTATATACACATACATGCATACATATATACATATATATACGTATATATAGAGAGAGAGAGATACATGGTGATTAGCAATATCATGATATTAAACTGTGTTACAATGTGTGCACAGACTCCTTTGAGGATCCTCATTGTAAGCTGTCCTCAATCTGATGTCATGATGCATGATGTCATCTACTAGTAATTAGGATTCTATCAAATACCAGACTTGAAATGCCATGTATGTATATATGTGTTTGTGTATACTTACACATGTACATATAAATATATAATATTTTTTGCATATATTCTATTGAACATTCCTAACAAATAAAACATATCAGATTGCTTTGTGTTCCCCAAGTTTATTACAGTCATTGCCATTTGATCATTGGAAAACATGTATTCTAAAAACATATTAGGATTTGCAAAGGTTCATTACTTTAGCCAAGGACCATGTTTGGTAATGTTTTTAAATATAGTTGTCAAGAGCTCACAGGAATTAAAATTAAACTAAAAACTTACTAGAGTAAGATAGCATAACAGTTAAGAACGCAACCTCTATAGTTGGGTGTCCTGGGTTGGTATCCCAGCTCAACCAACTATCAGCTAGTAAACAAGTTGTACAATTGCTGTGCCTCTGTTTCCTCAACAGAAAAATGGAGATGATAATAACAGGACCTTCCTGATAGGGTATTATGAGAAACAAAATAGTTAATATTCATAAAGTGTTTAAAATAATATGTGGCACAGAGTACGTGCTATAAAATACTAAATTGAAAAGGGGAGCATTTACATGAAACAAATCTAGTATGTAGAGATTACTTCATGCTATAAATTCTGGAAAGTTGACCACTGCACATTTTAAATTATAAAATTACTTTACAAGCTGTATTTATAAAGGAAGGAAAACAAATAGAAGAGAAAAAAAAAAACAGGAAAAAATGAACGGATCAACAAGTTTGTGAGATTTTTTTCCCTTGTGTTTATCTCTGAAGGTGACCTTTCAGGGAAAACGTATGTTATTTGTTCTCTGAGCTGTGTATGATTAGTTTCTTCCTCATACACAGACAAATTAGGAAGGCTGCTGCGGTGCCCAGAAATCATCCGTTAAACAAAGTCAAAATTAATGATAATATTGAGCTCCCTTTGTGTTTGATTTTCATCTATCTGCACTCAATTATAAACGAGCTATCACAGAAAGCTACCCACTAGCTATTAATTCATAATGACTTCAGAAAGCAATTCCTATACTGCCATTGATATCTCACCAACAACCCCCTACTCAGCAGGGTTTTAGATGAAGATGAAAAGGGAAAACAAAAAGTACATAATCCAAGCCTTTCCTCAGCCCACGCCTTGCCATGAAAAATGCCAATGCACAGGAATCAGGCTTAATACTAACAAGCTGTGACAAGATTTTATCTTTATAGTTAAAGGAAACAACTAAACTATTTCTTCTTCACCATAATTTATTTTAACTTGAGTAAAATACCTATAAGTATAGTAACAATACATTCCAGATTTCTACTTCGTTGGGTTAAAAGTGAGTATTCTTAAAACTTAGAGAAAGTTTTCAGTGTGGAAAATTTCTAAAATAGTGATGACATGTGCTTTACACAGAGAGAAATAACATCTAATTATTAATTTGGGATAAGAGTGACATCACCCCATAATTGGACATTCCTCCCTTTGTGGTACTCATCTAAATAACTAAATATTCTAACCTCTGGCACATCTCACAGTAAATTCATTTTATAGTCTCCTAACTAACTGGTTCCAAACTAAGGGAAAAGAATTAGGCACTGTCCATTTATATATAGGTAATTTAAAGTAATATTAAAATATTAAAACACATCACAAACTTGATTTAAAATAATTATAAGTACATATTTGCAGATTTGCACAGAGTTAATTTATATTCTTACTTCCAAAAAAAAGCTTATAATTTTTTAAATATAATTATTTAAAAATAAAGTGAGAAAGAAAAACCAGCAGTTACAATGAAAATGGTTGGAAAGAGAGAAGGGCTGGAGGGCAAGGAAGCAAGATAGTGGTGGCACAGAACTCTCGAGTAGAGTGGTTATTGCACATGTACAACTCAATTAATTATAGGTTTTCTGACAAAGAGAAAAGGGGGAACTATGAGATAAAAATAAGCATTTCACATCTTCAAGAGAAAGATTTTTCAACTCTTAAGTTCTCTAAACAGTGACTCACAAGGATCTTTGTATTAAAAGTAAAACAGAAAATGCTAAAGACTCATTTAAATGAACTGCCATTTCCAAACCAGTTTTTCTTTTCTTTTGCTTTGACATCAACAGTATTCCCCCTTTAAACAGCAATTCTTTTGGTCTAAGATGCCTCAACTCAAAAAATATAATTTGAAATTATGGACACATACTTCATAATGTTATTTTCTGTATAATATACATATGCAAAAATATTTCTAATATTGGCACATGTACTTATCTGACAGTCCCTATCAATTTCATCCACGCAGTAAATAAGCAATTATTGAGTAGATTCTATGAATCAAAATCACTACATTCCAGGGACACGAACTAAGATTACTATGACACTGTCCCTATCCGCTACAAGTTCAATGTCAATCAAGTACATAGTATCACAGTGAGCAAAGAGGGAACAGGCTCTAGAAAGGTTTGTGGCAGAAAGGGTAGTTAGTAAATGAAAAGTAGAGATTGAAATTATGGAAAACTTCACCAGAAATAAAACAAAAGCTCTTTTTATTTGTTTATATCAAAGCCTTGATGTTTTTCAGACTACAAAAACTGGAAAAAGCCATTGCATGGAAAATGAACGTTGCCTTTGCATTTGCTGAGACATGACCAGATAGTATTTGAGAAACTACAAGTAATTTGGTGTGAATAGCATACCAAACTGTTATGGACTGAATGTCTGTGTACCCCTCCAAAAACATGTATGTTGAATCCCTGCATTGTGATATTAGGTAAGGAAGCCTCTGAGAAATAATCATGATTAAATGAGGTCATGGGGTGGAGCCCTCTGAATTCTATTAGTAACCTTACAAGAGTCAGAGGAGAGCTTGCTTCCTTTCTCTGCTCTCAGCCATAGGAGAATCCAATTGAGAAATTGGCAGTTTATAATCCAGATGAGGGCCCTGACTAGAACTCTTATCATGCTGGCCCCTAAATGAGACCTCCAGCCTTCAGAACTGTGAGAATAAATTTCTGCTGTTCATAAACCATGGAGTCTATTGTACTTCATGATAGTCGCCTGAACTGGACGAGGCAAGGATAAAGACAAAGCTAGAAGGGAATCCTGAGGCCAGGGCATGGATGGCTTTTATGACAAGCTAAGGAGTATTGAAATTCAGCCTAGATGTCAATGTTGTTCAATTCTTTTAAAATGGAGAAACTGTTATTTAGACACAGTCGTACACAGGAGCCCAATTATAAAACAGAAAAAGGATCTCCTGATATCAAGAGAGTGCCAGGGAATTTGAAAACTGACCAGGTCAGCTTCTTAACACAGTTTAAAAACCCTGACTATAATCAAATCAGGGGTGGGAAGAGCTCATCACAAAAGATTTAAAGAAGAAAAATCACATGAGCAAATTTTGAATCTTAAAAAAAAAATGACTATAGCTATAATATGAAAATACATTGGGGGAAAATATGAGAACCAGTTATGAGAATAAGTCCATTTTAGAGAAAAAAATAATAAAATAAACCATTTACTAGGGGAGATGGTAGTAAAATGTTTAGAACATCAGAACAAAGGAAATATAGGTGACGATCAAGAGAAAAGGCTCATTACATGCAAAGGAGTGGAATCAAATAATCAGGGTTTTTATTATCAGCACTGGATATAAGACAAAACTGCTGCAATGTCTTCCACATAATGAATAAACACCTTTGAATCTGGCTATCTAAAGTAAGCAAAGTTTAATCCTAGACAAAATGTGAACTACACATGTAAGATCTCAAGTTGTTGCTGTAAGAATTTATATAGGATGTGCCATAGGAAAATGAAGTGCTGACAAGTAAGCTGCAAAAATCAGTGATTTATGACAAGTCTGAATTGGCAGCTGGAATACAGCAAAAGATTGTACTTTTCCCCACAGCATAACTAGATAGGATCACTCAGGAAGTGTAGAGTATTGAAACCCTGTCACAGGCCATGCCACTGTGGCACTCACATAGGTTTTTATATGTGATATGAATATATTGTTTAAGATGATTCATTATGGTACGATCCATTCATAGGTCTTGAATTAACTTAACATCATCCAGTTATTTGAACTAATTTTATTTTAATAAATTAGAGTAGGGAAGGATAGAAACAATGAATAGGAAGTGAGGCTATAGAAAAAAATACATGTATTTGACAGGAGGTTGTTCTTTCTAAAAATCTTCACCAGATGAGAAAAAAAAGCACATTTGGGGTTCATTAACAGTGGGTGATTTTTGTTAATTAAAAATAGGTTATTTCAAGCCCTGGCTGGTGGCACAGTGGATAAGGCACTGGCCTGCGAACCCAAAGGTTGCTGGTTCAATTCTCAGACAGGGCACATAACCAGGTCTCCAGCCAGGTCTCCAGCCTGGTCCATAGCTGAAGGCAGGTGAAAGGCAGTCATACATTGATGTCTCTCTCCCTCTCTGCCTCTCTCCCTTCCCATCTCTCTGAAAAATAATACATAAAATCTTTTTAAAAAATAGGTTATTTCAGCATTTTTATAATAAAAGTTTCTGAAACCCAATACCAATGTGTGTGGCAGCAACGGATCCCCCTACACCAACAAGCAATTCTGGGACACCATGTGGATATTCTACAATTCAACTCAATATTCATACTATCTACCTATATTTCTGATAGAAGGCTAGGGATTGGTGGGTTCAACAACTCCCTTGTCTTGGGCTCCATCAATTTGGCAGAGCAGATCACAAAACTCAGAGAAACATTTTATTTATCAGATCACTAGTCTATTATAAAAGGATATAACTCAGGAACAGCCAGATGGAGAAAAAGCACAGGGCAAGTTTTATGGGAAGGGCGGGAAGCTTCCATAATCTCTCTGAGCAAGTCATTCTCCATTTCCTTATGCTCACCTCCCAGCTCTCCAAACTCTGTCCTCTTTTTTTTTTTCTTTTTTTTTTTTAAATGGAGGCTTCATTACATAGGCATGCATGAATAAATCATTGGTCTTTGGAAACTGGCTCAATCTTCAGCCCCTGAAGTCAGGGGATGGAAACAAACCTTCCAGCTCACTAATCACTTGGCTGGTTCTCCCCTGCATCCAAACTTAGGCGATTTCCAAAGGCCACTTCATTGGCATAAAAAAGGCACCTTTATTGCTTTATCACTTTATCACTTAGGAAATTCCTAGGGCTTTCATAGCTCTTTGCCAGGAATGGGGCAGAAGACCAAATATGAATTTTTTTATAAATCACAATACACATATGTGCTCTAGAACAGAGAGTATGAGTATTTTTCTGAAAACAAAAAATGATGAGGTCATTAAGGGTCAAAAGTCCTACCCTCAAAAAAAAATAAAAATAAAAAACAATAAGAAAAAGAATAAAAAGCAGCAGTTAAAGAATTATTTGGTTATTATTAATATTTATTGAACTTTTCTAACCTAAAGATTGACTGATTTCACAACACACCAACAACCAGTTGGTTGCTATTTCAAACATAAATTGCTAACAAACCCACAAATAAGCACATATTTTGTAACAGTGAATAAGAAAGATAGCATGTATTCTATGTAATATACATCCACTTAGGTTAGAAAAGATGCTGAGAATGAAGACCAATTTGGATGTAAATTGCAAATTATTGAACTATATGATTCGTGTACATAGGCCATATATATTCTCATATTAGCATGTAAATTAGGTAAGATTCCTTTCAAATAGTTCAGAGGTTAGTTTAGGGCCACATAGGAAATCAACCACAAGTTCAAAATATAGCTAGAATACTATTCTACAAAATTATTTAAATCCTAGGGATTTTTATTTTTCACCCAACTTAGTAGACATAATAAGTCTCTGGGGACCAGCTGAACACCGCAAGTGCCCTATTTCTGAAGGCTTCAACTTCTAAAATAAATGTAGAGGAAAAACAAAGGGTATTGAAAGAAGTAAGACCTGTATACAGTCTCCCCCTCCAAAAAAAAAAATCAATCTACTATTTAAGATGGAAAACTCCAAAAAGAATAAGTTGTAGTTCCAGTAGCTTAAAATAAAGTTGAGCTGTATTATTGGAGTGGGGAGGATTTGACTCAAAAACCAAATTCATTTTATACTATGGGTTTGGCACTGTCTCTAGGACAACTTTCACAAAAATGAGTTCTGCAATACACCATTTTCTGTGATATATTTCACAAAAATAGCATTCCAGAGTAAAATAAATATTAAAGAAGGAAAAACTGCTTAATTTGCTACAATATATCTAAACTACTATCATTTAACATGTAATAATTATATAAGCTATTAGCATATTTTAAATTTTTTGTATTAACTCTTCAAAATCTAGTATGTACTTACGATATTTGTAAAAATATGTATGGGTATAAATGTATTTTTACATGTGTTTGGTAATAGTGCAATTCGTATTACTTAAAAGAGTAATTCTTTAAACAAATGAATTAATGTAGGCATTTTGGAAAAATTAAAAGAAAACTTTGTATTAATAGGATTTGAGAAGCTGACAAAAGGCAGTAATTAAATGGTGAGTTGTCTGGATGTGAAAGGAAAAGAAAATGCACATTGGTAGTTACAGAATAGACAGGGGGATGTTATGAGAAATAAAGGAAATAGAGAAGCCAAAGAACTTATATGCATGACTCATGGACATGAACTAAGGGGGGCATTGCCCAAGGAAATGGGGTACTGGGTAGAGGGGGGCAAAGATGGGAAAAACTGGGACAATTGTAATAGCAAAATAAAATATATTTAAGAAGGGAAAAAATAAATAAAATTTATTGATTTTTTTAGAGTAATGCAGGGTTGAAGAAAAAGCAAAAAACAAAGAAAGAAAGAAATTGTCAAATTTTAGCAATTGTGTCGGCCCACAATGTTTTCAGAGTAAAATGTCCTGGAATAGATTCACAATTTTGTTTAATTTCTTCATACTGTTAGCTTAGGTAACTAGCTATTCATGAAGTCGGCAAAGGGAATCAGATGCTAAAAAGCTGAAATCACCTGGGGACTTGCCTCGCACATCCAGCTGCTTCACTAGGAAGCTGCAGCACTCAGAGGCTCCCTGGAGGGCTTCTGCACCAGAACCTAATGCCCCAAACAGGCAGGAAGGACCATGACCAGTGATGAGCAGGATTACGGAGAGAAAGATGAAACAGCAGGAGTTACTCCTCTGCTGGTAAAAGCCACGGTGCAAGGGGAGGTGCTTCTACTATGAGGCCCGTGCAGTGAGGGCCAGGACGGCAGCCACAATGGGGAGGAATCTCGCCTGGGAAAGGAATCAGACTAGAGAAGGGATGCACGGCCCCAGGAGATCTAGGAAATAGATTTGTTAAGGGCAGAATCCCATAGCTGCCAATGAAAACCTGTAAAATCAATTTGTTAGTTTTGAAGAAGAGTCTAGGCCTTCCTAAGATTGAGATAAGAAAACCAACAAAACAAGGGGTTTGCTCTCGCTCTCACTCAAGCTCTCCCTCTCCACTCTCGCTCTCTCCCCCTGTAGCATGTGCTCGCCCACTTTGTTTGCAATTCTCGCCAATGCAGCTGTGTGGCCCTAACAGGGCACAGCACCAGCCAGAGCGCAGCTGGGCCCAGAGACTAAGCTAGCTGGATGGGGACAGGGACTAAACTGAACTGAATCAATAATACAGAATTTATGGACACTATCCTTTGTTCTGGGCTTCACAGCAGGATGGAGCTGAATGCAGGGGCGTCCCGCTGTGTTTGCTCCAGCTTCTTCAATAAACCTACCCACTGCCTCACATCCTCCATACATGCAAGTCCCTGAATGCTTCCCTTGCTCCTCCATAAAACAATCCCATTTCCACCAGCAAAAATACATGTGATATCTCCATAAATCAATATAAGTCAAACTGACCCCTGAACATGACCCATGTTTTCTGGGGATGCTGGTTTTAAAGAAACAAAAGACTTTGAACTTTGGACCTCATGATTTCCAGTTTAAGAGGTTCAGATGGAAAGACCTTTTCCAGGAAGGAAATCTTAGATAGAAAAGCTCCAGACAGGGCCCTGGCAGCTAGATCCCCCAGTGCCCCATTGTTTGGGGTTCCTAGGAAGAATCTGCTTGCCCTGTGTGCTTCTCTCTTCCTCAACTACATATAAATTGCCCCTTTCCTTAAAAATCTCAGATCACTTCCTCCTTTCTCCTTTCTCCATAAATGACATAGAAACCCACCTGCTCTGTTCTGGGTCTCATATCTTCTACACCCCTAGCATGAACATCAATAATAAACTTCAGACATTTTACTTCTGTTAACCTGTCTGCTACTTTAACTATTCGCCCCAAGCTAGAACTTACAAGGTAAAAGAAAAAGCACTTTTTTAGCCCCCACACCACTATCATAAGGAACTGATACCAGTACAATCTTGCTTTGCTTTATATTCTTTTATTTCCTAATTGACCCCTTACAACCTATTCATTGACCTACATCCATTAACTCCTTCAAGATGGAACTTAAGTGTTCCTCCTGCCATAATCATTCCCTATTAAAACTGTGACCTTTAGTCTTCCCCATCTCTCCAATTCCCCAGGAATCTATCTCTAATCCTTGTCCTCTATCATCTTTCCACTTGGTTTCTTTTTAGTCTGATCAATATTTAGCCAAAAAAAATAAAGATAACTAAATTACTAACAAATAAAAATGAAATAACAAATATATTCCACTTGTTTATTCCTGCTTTTTTACCATAAACTTCTCAAAATACATAAGCTTCATCCTCTACTAGCTTACCAGCCACAGAATGCTAAAGCAACTCCTTTGTTTATTATGGGGAGTTTTCTCCAAGTGGCAAATAAATTCAAAGTGCAGGCATTTTATCTTCTTTTTTTTCTTCACATAAATCCAAGGAGGACTGTGAAATGCTTCAAGCACAGGAAACTAAAATTAAATATAGTTTAACTATAAGATATTAAGAAAAGGAGCCAAATTTAATAAAGAAATAAATGTAGAACAAGTTCAAAATATAAGGCAACTCTCTGTCTCATCCATTCTCTAGGCAAACAGAGTTAGCTACTCTATAGGCTGGCAAATAGGCTGCTTTTGAAATTTACACATGTATGTTGTATTTTCTATCAACATTCCAGAGAGCTTCAGACAAAAAGAAAAAGAAAAATGAATCAACAAACCTTTATTCTCATCTACAGAGAAAGACCATTTCCTAGGATGTTATTTAGGTTCATTAACATTCATATTGTATTTTGCAAACACAATGAATTATAATCTGTGTGGTAAGGAAAAGTGCATCTAATTCTAACTATGCATTCTCCCACAAATTAGATGTTTCAGGGTCTTAAAGGCTGATTATGTTGAACCAGGTTGAACCAGGTAACAAATGAAGTGAATAAAGGGTTTTCTGTGAGTCATAATGAGGAAACTCTTTATCACATATAATAATATGTAAAGACATGACAAGCAAGAAATAATCATTTTGACCAAAATCTTTTAATCATGAAATATGATGAGAATGTAATGACCCACATGAGGCCCTAGAATTATAAAATAATTCTTCTATCCAGGAAACATACTTTTTTCTTCTTCTTCTTAAAGAAGAGTGTTTAGATGAATAAATTAAAAATGACAAACCTCTGCTGAAATAAATAAAACCAAAGGAACATAAAAGATATTAACAGAGAAGCACAGAAAAGGAGACAAGAGATCAGAAATTTCAATAAATTTTTGCAAGAAAGAAAATAACTTGAGAGATAGGAAATATGTAGACAAGAAAAATTACAGTCTGATACAGTGAAAGAAGAGCTTAAACAAAGCTGGTCAATTTGCTTCCCAGAATGCCTAGGAGTCTCAGCATCTGGGGGCTCCTAGCACAATGGAAGATGGTAAGACACAGGGTAATGTTCCACTAGGTGACTATAGGCTTTTCAGCAGTCTTTTCTCTACCCTGCACAGGCAGACATGTATCCCTCTAAAACAACAGCTCTCACTCCTCAAATAGGAGATCATAGGTTCATTTTCTGAAAACTATTTAAGTAAGAAGGCTCCAAATCTGGAGGCAACAAGCACAGCATATAGCAGTGATGACTAAGATTGTTGAAAATAGGAGGATGAACTGTTCTGAAATGGGGACCCTCATCCACTTTCCCTGCCCTTATCCATGGATGCCATTAGCCAAATACAAAGCCCTTTGTTCCATACCCCTCCTGTCCATGCCTTCTAAGAAATGGAAAGATCCATCTCTGGAAAAATGAAATAATTCCAGAGAAAAACCTTCACTGAATTGCCATCAATCTAAAGGCTGGCTCACTTTCTGACTACCTAACACTGAAGCTCACCAGGAACAAAGCTCTGTCCACATGCACAGAATTTTCAATCACCTTTTGTACATCATTCTAAAATATGGCTGTGTAACCTTGGATTATAGGCATTTGAAGAAAGCCTGCAACATGAAAGAGACTAAAAGAAACATAGGATGAGAATGTCTGAACAAAACAGAGTAGGGGGCAGAGAAGTAATAACAAACAAAAAAAACTTGAAAAAAATAAAACACCTATAATTAATATTCTCAAAAAGACAAAAGTTATCTTTTGTCCTTTAACAAGGACAGAATCAATGAAAGAGGGAGCGAAAAAGCATTTCATTAGAAATTTTAAAGTATTACTAAAATAAAAGCAGTTGAAAGATGCAGTAACTTCTTAAAAGTGGAAAAGAAAGGGAAAATGGGCAACTTGAGAAAAAGAGAGAAAATCTAGGAGATCCAATAAGCAAATAATAGATATTCCTGAAATAGTAAACCAGAAGAATGTGGAAAGCAGAAAATAGGCAAAAACAAAAACAAAATTAAAAAATAAGAAAATATTTCAGAAATGAAGAATATTCATTAGCTTTCTTAAGCAAAATTTAAATACTTATTTTTCAACACGCCACATTCCTATCCAAAACTCTCCCAATGGCATTGTTCTGTCTAGCAGTCTTGTTCCAGCTCTTATTAAATAATTTATTTTAATCAACATGGCTTTTACCTGTTATAGCCCAAACTTTTCCACAAATTATCTTCTTTCTATTCTCAGGAAAGGTAACCTCAATACTTTGTTTTGCAGCACCTTGAAAAATAGGGATGATGGTGTCCATAACAACAAAAGCAAATATGGTGGTCAGGGCACATCAAGAATCAACTGATAAATGCGTAAATAAATTGATCAACAAATTGATGTCTCCCTCCCTTCACTCCTCTCTCTCTAAAATCAGTAAGGAAAAATAAAGCTTTACAATAAATAAAAGGCAGCCTTCTATAAGCATTGAAAAGAGCTCTCACCAGAACCTGACTATGCTATCTGATTTCAGATATCCAGTCTACAGAACTGTGAAAAAATAAAATTTCTATTGTTTCAGGCACCCAGTGTATGATTTTTTTATTTTATTTTTTTTATGGTGGCCCAAGCTGACTAGTACACACTTTGAAAATATTGAATGCCTGGTATCAAGAAAACTCTGTTCTAGTCCTTTTTGTTGCTAATTGGCAAGGCAAAGTTAAAGTACACAAACATCCTGGACACTAAAAAGAGGACAGTTCTAATTGCCATTACTAGTCACCTGAGTGTTGTTGAAATAACGTTCTACGCCCAAGACAGAACTTAGAAAAGCCATCTGAAATGCTCTGAACTGAATTACGCCCCCATCTCCCAAATTCATATATTGAAGACATACTCTTAATGTCAGCATATTTGAAGATAAGGCCTTTGGGAGATAATGAGGTTTAAACAAGGTCATGAAGAGAAGGCCCTGATCATGAGATTAGTGCCCTGTGATGACACACAAGAAGGCAGCCTTTGCCCTGGCCAGGGCATCACATCAGCAAACCAACAATTAGGTAACTGTCCTGGCCTGTGGAAAAACATAGTCTATCCAGTCAGCCAAGCCAACAAGGCTGACTATGTGGCCCTAGCCACTCAGGTATTTTTCTATTTTCCTCTTCCTTGTAAAAGCTTCCTGCCTTTCTACCCCATTCTGTAGTTCTCCAAATGATGACTGCCCAGCTTATAAAGTGTTAAATAAAGTTTGTTTGTATAACCTAAACCGTTTTTCTTTAATCATTTTTTAACATCACAGTATTGATTGGAAAGATAAAAGAGAAAGAGGGAGTCAGCAGAAAAGGCATTCTTTCACAATTTGCCTCTAACCCATCTTTCAGGTTTCCTTTCCCTGACCCCCTGAGCCGTTTTTCACCAGTTAGGACAGCTCCACTTCTCATCCAGCTCTCTGCCCCGGAAAGCTGATCTCTGTGGACCATATTCCCCAGAACTCTGGCTTCTCTTTGAGACCAAAGAGTCTGGTGAGAGAGCAGGGGAGGGTGCCAGAGATCAGAGTATCTGCTTCTTTCATTCCTTTGACTCCTTGCCAGCAAGGTCACCAGGAATTAACTGTGTCTCTCGCTCAGAGCTCCTCTCAGGCCAGCTGACTCTCCCTCTGGGCTCTGGCCATCGATCCCCAGTTCAAGTTGCCTGGGCAAGATAACAATTTGGGAGTTACTAAGCCCCTTTGCCTAACCCTCCTTTGAACTTTTGTGGATCACTGAATGCTCAACTTTGAAAACCGCCTTTTGGAAAAACAAAGCAAAACAGAAAACAAACCTATTCAAACTGTCCTTTCTTCAGTGTGCCATTTGCTTCCTGTTGGGACTTCAATCAATACACTCAACTTTTATTCATGCAGTGCCCTTAGGTTAAAATCTCCTTCCCTTCAACCTCTCTGGTCAACTTCTAAGCATGCTCCCAAGCATGCTTAAATGTCGCTGCCCCTCTGTTATTTCCCACTGCCACCACAGAATTAATAAACTGCTCAGTCATGTTTTACTCCAATAGCACTTTTCTTTTTAAAAACAAGTACACCCCTTACATTTATACAATTATAATTTATATTATAATTGTATTATATATTATACATTATATATTAATGTATAATATGTATTATATATTATACATTATATATTAAATATACTCAGTGCCTGGCACAGAGTAGGCACACAAGAAATATTCATTAAATGTTAAAGCATTTTTAGGCCCAGTTTTTTAGTCTCAGGAATAAACCACATAGCATGCTTTTGCTCTGGTTTACAAAGCCCGATTTTATGGAAAGTGTGAGGCGAGGTAACCATTATAGTACTACTGATCTCATTGTCATTGTGGGTCTTATGCCGTATTTGTTTGTTTTTCTAAGAGCTAAACTGTTTAAAGTTCTAAGAATGTTTTGCTGCCATCTTTAAATTGCAAAATTTTATGAACTTTGACACTGCTACTACTTTTTGCATTAAAGAGTGACTGAATTAATTTTGGTATTTTTTTTTTGTACATGGGGAATAATAATTACTAGGAACGAATGATTATTGATATACAGGTATATCACCTCTCCCATCTGATTGGTGTTCACCTCTCCCATCTGATTGGAAATCTTTTAGAGTTTTTGCTATGGCCTGAATGTTTATGTCCCTGTGCCCCAGTTTTTTATTGTTGTTGTTGAAATCCTAAAGCCTGATG